>JAOWBW010000551.1:644569-869094 GCA_026119855.1 Campanula takesimana
ATATACACATAACATGATCCAAGTATTGAATTAATCAACATGAACGAAGCTCTGATACACTGTTGGGTTTCTAAGTAATATGCGCAGCGGAATATAGCAATTAAAATTTTAAGAAACCCAAAGCCATGGATCCGCTCATATGATTAAATCAAATACAACAACATGAATAAAGGATGAACTAACCCTTGATGGCTATCAAAGTTTTCTCTTGGTCTTTGGTGAGATTCGAAGACTTGATCACGATCACAAAGCTTGAACACGAACTTTGAAGATGATGATTTTCACCCTCTAGCGGTATCCACACTTCGAACGAATATCAAAGGAGCTTCTTTGATCTTGGTTGCTAGACCAATATATGAAACACACTTTCACAATATAATAAAGAACTATATGGAATTTATTTGTGAATTATTTTGTTCCTCAATCAATGATATCTTAGAACAAAATAAAATCTCTCTCAAAATCTTTGAGACTCACCAAATCACTAGTTAATATGGTCTGGCCGAATTGGTGTTTTTTATACACAATTAAGACCTATTCCAAATAGGTAACTTGTGCCAAAAACCTTTCCTAATCGAATTAGGAATTTTCCTGTCGGCAGCACCAGGCGCCCGCCTGCAAAGGACCAGGCGCCCGCTTTGAATGACCAGAAGGTCCTTGGCTTTTCTGGAATTAATTCAGGCGCCCCGCCTGGTCTGATTCAAGCGCCCGCTCGGTAGACCAAACAGCCCAGAATGTTTCCAGAAATTCCTCCAAGGTCCTTTGACTCTAAATTCCAATATATTCCTCTTATTTAAAATTCGTTCTATTGTGTGTGAACCCTCTAGGGATTATACTAAGTTGGCAATGGGCTCAAACATGATCCCATAAGACATGATTAGGTTCTAGCAAACCGTCATAACTACCCAAATAGTATAACTAGATACAAGTTCGCATTCCTTTAGAATATGTCATAATCCCTTTGTTCACGATGTCTTTGAACACAAGTCATGGTCAAACAGTCAACTTGTCATGTTTAATACTTTCTCGATTCCGAATATGTTGATAATTCAAATGCTATTGATCCAATCAATCCGTTTGAGTCCCGGCCGAACATTTCATCACCATCATTCCTTCGAGGGGCCCAAGCTTGACATCTCTCCGTGGAGGGACAAATCCATTTAGCTTATTATTCTTCCAACGGGAATCCGATTATGCCAATCATACCCTTTATACTACTCGGTTAAAAGTAGCGTTTGAATATGTCAACATAACGTTCATCAAGTGGAAGACTATAATAACTTCATGTCTAAGGATTCAAATGAAATAACTAATATGAGATATATGTACGACATAGACCATGATATAAATCTCATACAGCGGGTCATGTCCAGTACCTTGTTCCAAACAAGTACCCATAAATCTAACATGATCATCTCATGATCATTTAGCCTTTATACTAGTGCTTAACAAGTACTAGGGACGGGGATTATTATAAGTAAAACATGAACAACATAATAATCAAAACATCTCTTATTGATATGAAATAAATGATAACAATTACAACGTTTATTAAACGTGCCTAGGGCACCACTACCAACAATCTCCCACTTGCCCTAGGCCCAATCTCCCATGTATCTAATACCCATGGACCTAACATGACCATCATGTTTAGCTTGTGGAAGTCCCTTTGTTAGCGGGTCCGCAAACATTGTCATCAGTAGGTACTCTGCATATATTTACGTCTCCCCTATCAACGATCTCTCGAATGATATGAAAACGCCTAAGTATGTGTTTTGGATTTCTGATGTGCTCTTGGTTCCTTTGCTTGAGCAATAGCACCATTATTATCACAATAAAGGTCTATTGGATTAGCAATACTAGGAACCACTTCAAGTTCAGTTATGAACTTCTTAATCCAAACAGCTTCCTTTGCAGCATCCGATACAGCAATATCCTCAGCTTCTGTTGTAGAATCAGCGGTTGTACTTTGCTTGGAACTCTTCCATCTTACAGCTCCACCATTAACATAAACACAAACCCGATTGCGATCGGCTATCATCTTTGTCGGTTTGGAAGCATGCATCCGTGTAAGCATTTACAACGAGATCATCTCCATTCCTCCATAGACCAAAAACGAATCTTTAGTTCTTCTCAAGTACTTTAGAATCGCTTTTACGGCTATCCAGTGATTTTCGCCAGGGTCGGATTGGTATCTACTTGTCATGCTCAAAGCATAAGATACATCCGGCCTAGTACAAATCATGGCATACATGATGGACCCAATTGCCGAAGCATATGGAACATCATTCATTTTCTCACGCTCATCGTTTGTCTTTGGACATTGAGTCTTGCTTAGAGAAACTCCATGTAACACGGGCAAGGTGCCTCTCTTAGAATTTTCCATACGGAATCTTCTAATGACCTTGTCAATGTATGTACTTTGGCTTAAACCAAGTAGCCCTCCTTGATCTATCTCTATAGATCAAATGCTAAGTATATATGCGGCTTCACCCATATCTTTCATTGCGAAACACTTTCCTAACCAAGTCTTCACAGACTGAAGTGTAGGAAATGTCGTTTCGAATGAGCATATGTCATCCACATATAAAATAAGGAATAGCACTATGCTCCCACTAATCTTCTTGTATACACACGGCTCATCTTCATTCTTGATGAAACCAAACTCTTTGACCGATTCATCAAAACGGAGATTCCAACTCCTAGAAGCTTGCTTCAATCCATAGATGGATCTCTGCAATTTGCATACCTAGAATCGTGTTCAAAAACCTTCTGGTTGTGTCATATACACATCCTCTTGGAGTTTTCCATTCAGGAAAGCGGTTTTGACGTCCATCTGCCATATTTCATAGTCATGATATGCGGCAATGGCAAGCAAAATTCTTATAGACTTGATCATTGCTACGGGTGAAAAGGGTCTCATCATAGTCAATACCATGAACTTGCCTATAACCCTTCGCTACAAGCCTAGCTTTGTAAGTATGCACCTTCCCATCCATGTCAGTCTTCTTCTTGAAGACCCCATTTGCATCCTATGGTTTTTACACCTTCGGGCGCATCAATCAAATTCCAAACTTGATTGTCTTGCATGGATTGCAATTCGGATTCCATGCTCCAAGCCACTTGTCCGAATCAGGAGAAGACATCGCCTCTTGGTAGGTTGACGGTTCATCATTCTCAATGATTTCTACCTCATTACTATCCGTTACGAGAAATCCATATCTCTCGGGCTCGGATCGTAACCTACTAGATCTGCGAGTTGCTTGTGTATTTTGAACAGGTTCCACAACTCCTTGTTGGTTCTTGTTTTTTTGTTCCACTATTGGTTCAATGTTATTTTCTGGGTCTCGAATTTCTTCAAGATTTATTTTACTCCCGCTGATTTCTTTGGAGAGAAACTCTTTCTCTAGAAAGACACCAGTTCGGGCAACAAACACTTTGTTGTCCTTACGGTTGTAAAAGTAATATCCTCTAGTTTTCCTTAGGATATCCCACGAAAATACATTTATCAGATTTGTGTGCAAGTTTGTCTGAGACAAGTCTTTTGACAAAAGCTTCGCAACCCCAAATCTTCATGAAAGACAGACAAGGCTTCTTTCCGCTCCACATCTCATATGGAGTCTTTTGAACCGATTTAGTTGGAACACGATTTAGTGTGAAAGCAGCGGTTTCTAGGGCGTACCCAAAAGGATATTGGAAGATCAACTTGACTCATCATTGATCGAACCATGTCTAACAAAGACCGATTCCTCCTCTCGGACACACCATTCCATTGTGGTGTTCCGGGTGGAGTCAATTGTGAAACTATTCCACAATTCTTTAGATGATCATCAAATTCTTGACTCAAGTATTCTCCACCTCGATCTGATCAAAGTGCCTTTATACTTTTGCCAAGTTGTTTTTCTACTTCATTTTGAAATATTCTAAATATCTCAAATGCTTCACTCTTATGTTTCATTAGGTAAACATACCCAAATCTACTATAATCATCAGTGAGGTTTGAAGTATTGAAATCCTCCCCTAGCATTGCTACTTAATGGTCCGCATACATCGGAATGTATCAACCCCAATAAATCGCTTGCCCTTTCACCCAACTTGGTAAAAGGTGTCTTAGTCATTTTTCCAAGAAGACACGACTCACAAGTGTCATATGACTCGAGGTCACATGAACCTAAAAGTCCATCCCCATGGAGTTTTGAGATACGCTTCTCATTAATATGACCAAGACGGCAATGCCATAAATAGGTATGATTTACATCATTAGGTTTAGATTTCTTATTTACATGATAGACATTGTCATTATTTTTATTCTTGACATCCAAGATATAAAGGCCATTAAATGAATTAGAAATACCATAAAGCACATCATTTAAATAAATAGAAAATTTCTTATTCTCAATAAGAAACTTAAAACCTTCATTATCCAAACAAGAAATTGAAATAATATTTCTGCTTAAATCCGGAACATAATAACAATTGTTCAAAACAAGAATTAATCCGGAAGGTAAAGTGACTTCATAAGTCCCTACGGCTAATGCAGCAACTCTTGCTCCATTCCCCACGCGTAGATCTACTTCACCTTCTTTAAACAGTCTCCTATTCTTTAGTCCCTGCACATTTAGACAAATGTGAGAACCACATCCGGTATCCAATACCCAAGAATCAGTGGTAGAAAGGAGAATATCTATCATATAGATACCTGAAGTCGACGCAGCCTTGCTGCCCTTCTTCTTCTTTTGCTCTTCCAAGAAAGCCTTGCAATTACGTTTCCAATGACCAATTTCTTGACAATGGAAACAGATTGCATCCTTTTGTGAATCGGGTTTTGCCTCAGAAGCCTTGGCAACCTTTGCCTTGCTTATTTTGGGTTTGACAACTTTCTTACCCTTTCCTTTGGCACTAGCCTTCTTCCCATCATGAACCAAAAGCACGGGAGAACTTTTCTCCACAATTTTCATCTCTGCAGTTTTGAGCATCCCATGCAACTCAGAGAGATTCTTATCCATTCCATGCATGTTATAATTCATCACAAACTGATTATAACTTTTAGGAAATGAATTAAGAATGAGATCCGTGGCTAGCTCCAACGGGATTGGATAGCCAAGTTTCTCAAGGTGCTCTACGTAACCTTTCATTTTAAGAAACTGAGGACTCACTTGTTGCCCTTCATTCATTTTACAATTAGTGAATGCAACAATGGTCTTGTACCTCTCTTGCCTAGCTTGCTCTTGAAACATGGTTCTCAACTCCACGCCTATCTCATAGGCTTCCAAATGTTCCAAACTTTGTTGGAGTTTTGAACACATAGCAGCAAGCATGAGACAACTTACATCTCTAGAATCATTACGATGTTTCTTGTAATTGTCTCTTTCTACCCTAGGGGCAGTAGGCGGTGGTTTCAGCAGGGAGAGGCCCATCGAGAATGTACAACTTATCTTCTTGCCTAAGAACGATTCTTATGCTACGGATCCAATCCATAAAGTTAGTACCATTCTCTTCGAGCTTATCCTTCTCAAGGATTAATCGCAACGACATTGATTGAGTGTTATTAGTCATTATCTACAAATATGCAAAATTTCCAAAATTTAATAAGTACCTGTTTTCATTAAAGAGATAAATAATGTATTTTTCAAACAAAATACTCCCACTAAATTATATAACCTTCACATACGTCCAATGTATAATATAATTTAATTGGGCTAAGATCCAACTTTAATTTAACTTTTGAGTCCACGGAGGCGGACCGCTCAAAAACTAAATTAATTAGGTAGACAATCATGTCAATCATATCCCATATGATTCTTAGATCCTTTTATGAGATTCTTTGAGAAATCCAATTTCAAAAAGCATGTTTAATCTCATCTCTTGCCTAGACCCAAAACTGTTTTGACGCCTAATTAAGTCCAACCATTTTAAACGCATAGGAACCATTCAATTTAATGCACCTTGTGGAGGCAAGCCCACATTAAATTAATGAACCTCATCTTGCTCATACATGAATAAAATCAATGCACTTCGCGGAGGCGAACCCACATCAAATCACCCATATATAAACAAGTGTTTTAATCATGGCATGGCAAAGAAGGACTTAAAACTTTCTTTGAAGGTTCATCACATATAGCATATAACACATTTATGAGCACATAATATAAACATGTTACACATCAAGTTTAGCCACTAAATTAATCCCATTAATTTAAGCATGATATTTATGTGTCATTAGTTTCTCTATAATTATGAGGATGAGACTAATTCAACTTTGGTTATTATCTCCAAATCAAGACAACAAGAAGTGCGGTCGAACTAAGCCATTAGGCAACCACAATCCCGCACTAATTCAAGAAACCAAGAA
Organism: Campanula takesimana; assembly: GCA_026119855.1. Taxonomy (NCBI): domain Eukaryota; kingdom Viridiplantae; phylum Streptophyta; class Magnoliopsida; order Asterales; family Campanulaceae; genus Campanula; species Campanula takesimana. Next base: position 650,922 of record JAOWBW010000551.1, read on the forward strand.
AGTAGTCCATGTGGCCGAAACTAAGCAATAGATGGTCTCGATGAACGTAGGCCAATTGCATTCACAATTCCACATGGATCTCCAATCATTGAATCAAGAACTTTGTTTCTCAATTTTAGCAATTATGAACTCTTCATAATTCTAACTTCGTTTTATCTTTGAAACTTTGATTGCGATCAATTTTGGGAAACACAATCTCGATGAACGCAGATTAGCCATCCAAAACTTGAACCAATCTAGGAATCACAAGACTAAAACAAATAGGAAAATCAAACCCCAAAATCCACACACAAACCAACTACCCAAAACCCATTCCAGATCATCAAGTCTGAATTGGTTCTGTTACTGGTTTTGTTGAATTTATTGAAAAATTCCAGAATCAGATTTCAACAAGATCAGAACATTCTGGCCTAGCGAGCGCGCACCTGGTTTCCAGCGAGCGGGCGCCTGCAGCGCGCGCGCGCCTGGTCCAGCGCGGGCGGGCGCTTGATTGCCCAGAATGGAACAAAATTTTTGAGTTCGAAAATTTTGTCTCAAGATTAATTTTCCACGATTATTAAAACTTTGATCCAATCAAAAATTAATAATCATAATAATCCAGAATCCACCATAATTTTTATTGCAATTGAATCGTGCGATTAAAGTTAAAACAATAAACCACATAAAATCACAAAACACATAAGAATCATATATTCCAATATTCATATCATGCAAGGCACATAAACAATTTATATACACATAACATGATCCAAGTATTGAATTAATCAACATGAACGAAGCTCTGATACCACTGTTGGGTTTCTAAGTAACATGCGCAGCGGAATATAGCAATTAAAATTTTAAGAAACCCAAAGCCATGGATCCGCTCATATGATTAAATCAAATACAACAACATGAATAAAGGATGAACTAACCCTTGATGGCTATCAAAGTTTTCTCTTGGTCTTTGGTGGAGATTTGAAGACTTGATCACGATCACAAAGCTTTAACACGAACTTTGAAGATGATGATTTTCACCCTCTAGCGGTATCCACACTTCGAACGAATATCAAAGGAGCTTCTTTGATCTTGGTTGCTAGACCAATATTATGAAACACACTTTCACAATATAATAAAGAACTATATGGAATTTATTTGTGAATTATTTTGTTCCTCAATCAATGATATCTTAGAACAAAATAAAATCTCTCTCAAACTCTTTGAGACTCACCAAATCACTAGTTAATATGGTCTGGCCGAATTGGTGTTTTTATACACAATTAAGACCTATTACAAATAGGTAACTTGTGCCAAAAACCTTTCCTAATCGAATTAGGAATTTCCTGTCGGCAGCACCAGGCGCCCGCCTGCAAAGGACCAGGCGCCCGCTTGAATGACCAGAAGGTCCTTGGCTTTTCTGGAATTAATTCAGGCGCCCGCCTGGTCTGATTCAAGCGCCCGCTCGGTAGACCAAACAGCCCAGAATGTTTCCAGAAATTCCTCCAAGGTCCTTTGACTCTAAATTCCAATATAGTCCTCTTATTTAAGATTCGTTCTATTGTGTGTGACCCTCTAGGATTATACTAAGTTGGCAATGGGCTCAAACATGATCCCATAAGACATGATTAGGTTCTAGCAAACCGTCATACCTACCCAAATAGTATAACTAGATATAAGTTCGCATTCCTTTAGAATATGTCATAATCCTTTGTTCACGATGTCTTTGAACACAAGTCATGGTCAAACAGTCAACTTGTCATGTTCAATACTTTCTCAATTCCGAATATGTTGATAATTCAAATGCTATTGATCCAATCAATCCATTTGAGTCCGGCCGAACATTTCATCAACATCATTCCTTCGAGGGGCCCAAGCTTGACATCTCTCCGTGGAGGGACAAATCCATTTAGCTTATTATTCTTCCCAACGGGAATCCGATTATGCCAATCATACCCTTTATAACTACTCGGTTAAAAGTAGCGTTTGAATATGTCAAACATAACGTTCATCAAGTGGAAGACTATAATAACTTCATGTCTAAGGATTCAAATGACATAACTAATATGAGATATATGTACGACATAGACCATGATATAAATCTCATACAGCGGGTCCTGTCCAGTACCTTGTTCCAAACAAGTACCCATAAATCTAACATGATCATCTCATGATCATTTAGCCTTTATACTAGTGCTTAACAAGTAATAGGGACGGGGATTATTATAAGTAAACATGAACAACAATAATAATCAAAACATCTCTTTATTGATATGAAATAAATGATACCAATTACAACATTTATTAAACGTGCCTAGGGCACCACTGCCGTCAATCTCCCACTTGCCTTAGGCCCAATCTCCCATGTATCTAATACCCATGGACCTAACATGACCATCATGTTTAGCTTGTGGAAGTCCCTTTGTTAGCGGGTCCGCAACATTGTCATCAGTAGGTACTCTGCATATATTTACGTCTCCCCTATCAACGATCTCTCGAATGATATGAAAACGCCTAAGTATGTGTTTGGATTTCTGATGTGCTCTTGGTTCCTTTGCTTGAGCAATAGCACCATTATTATCACAATAAAGGTCTATTGGATTAGCAATACTAGGAACCACTTCAAGTTCAGTTATGAACTTCTTAATCCAAACAGCTTCCTTTGCAGCATCCGATGCAGCAATATACTCAGCTTCTGTTGTAGAATCAGCGGTTGTACTTTGCTTGGAACTCTTCCAGCTTACAGCTCCACCATTTAACATAAACACAAAACCCGATTGCGATCGGCTATCATGTTTGTCGGTTTGGAAGCTTGCATCCGTGTAAGCATTTACAACGAGATCATCTTCCATTCCTCCATAGACCAAAAACGAATCTTTAGTTCTTCTCAAGTACTTTAGAATCGCTTTTACGGCTATCTAGTGATTTTCGCCAGGGTCGGATTGGTATCTACTTATCATGCTCAAAGCATAAGATACATCCGGCCTAGTACAAATCATGGCATACATGATGGACCCAATTGCCGAAGCATATGGAACATCATTCATTTTCTCACGCTCATCGTTTGTCTTTGGACATTGAGTCTTGCTTAGAGAAACTCCATGTAACACGGGCAAGGTGCCTCTCTTAGAATTTTCCATACGGAATCTTCTAATGACCTTGTCAATGTATATACTTTGGCTTAAACCAAGTAGCCTCCTTGATCTATCTCTATAGATCTTAATGCCAAGTATATATGCGGCTTCACCCATATCTTTCATTGCGAAACACTTTCCTAACCAAGTCTTCACAGACTGAAGTGTAGGAATGTCGTTTCCAATTAGCAATATGTCATCCACATATAAAATAAGGAATAGCACTATGCTCCCACTAATCTTCTTGTATACACTTTCCTAACCAAGTCTTCACAGACTGAAGTGTAGGAATGTCGTTTCCAATTAGCAATATGTCATAATCCCTTTGTTCACGATGTCTTTGAACACAAGTCATGGTCAAACAGTCAACTTGTCATGTTCAATACTTTCTCGATTCCGAATATGTTGATAATTCAAATGCTATTGATCCAATCAATCCATTTGAGTCCGGCCGAACATTTCATCAACATCATTCCTTCGAGGGGCCCAAGCTTGACATCTCTCCGTGGAGGGACAAATCCATTTAGCTTATTATTCTTCCCAACGGGAATCCGATTATGCCAATCATACCCTTTATAACTACACGGTTAAAAGTAGCGTTTGAATATGTCAAACATAACGTTCATCAAGTGGAAGACTATAATAACTTCATGTCTAAGGATTCAAATGACATAACTAATATGAGATATATGTACTGTCACGACCCGAAATCTAGGCTCTATTTTATTAGTAATTAAATGATTATTATTTAATTATTTGCTTATTTATTTATTTAAATTATTATTTATTTAAATAATTATGTGTGCAATTTATTTGTTATAATAATTATGCCTAGCATTTTATTCGAGTTAGTTGGGCTAGTGTAGAAGTGTTGAGTCTTAATTGTTAGTAGGGAGAGTAAGCATTTGCGTTAGTTGAAGGGGAGGGGCCTAGATGTAACTTTTTGAATAATTTCCCCCTACTTCCCTCACCTCCCTACTCTCCTCCCTCACTCATCTTCCTCCTCCCAGCAACTCCCTCTCTCTCTCCTCCCTTTTGGTAAGTTTCTCATTCTCTACCTTCTCTCTTCATTTCCTTCATCTTCTTCTAGTTATTTCTCATTTCTTAAAACGTGAAATGTGTTTAGATCGTCGTTAGGATCGCGTAGAATCAAAAAGAATTGAATTCCGTCAACTTTGAGAAAATTCAAGTAAGTTACTTTTCCCCCATTTTGATGCTAAAATGTTCATATCATGTTTAGATAATGCTTGATGTGTTATATTTGAAGTTTGGTTGGGTTTTGAATTTGTTTGGAATTTATTTGAGTTTTTGGTTAAAAATGGTGAAATCTTGAATGAGGGATTTTGGTCTTGATTTTGGTTGATAAAGGGTGTTGTTAAGGTTCCCTTTTTGGCTAAATGTTGTTTGGGTACCTTAGAAATCTTGTTGGGAGTGTTGATTTTGGGTGTTATGGATTTGGTATGAAAATGGTAAGGCAATTTGAAGAACCCAGCTCTGTTTTTTCCTCCCAGCCCGCAGACCAGGCGCCCGCCCGCCTTGACCCGAGCGCCCGCCTGCACCCCCTTTTCCAGCGACCCAAACCTTCTGGCCAAACAGGCGCCCGCCTACCTATGCCCAGGCGCCCGCCCGCCCGCCTGTTGGGGATTTTGCCCTTTTTGCTTGGTTTAAGACTTAAGGCTTAACTAGTTGAGGTTTATTTCTTCTAATTAACTTAAAATAACACCGTGGAACATTTATTTAAGTGGAATTGATTCTTTTGTGAATAAAGGTGTTCTGAAATTTATTTAAGTACCGTTTTGGGAATGTTGGGCATCTTTAATGTGCTGTTTATATTGGTTTATCTTTGTGGTGATTTAATTGGATTGGTTCCCTACTTTGGAACCTTAAGTTGTTTATTCATGCTAAATTATTATTACTTAGCATTTATTTGGAAGCCCAGCTGGCATATTTGTTGCATCGGGCGATGGGAAAGATTATAATGGCAAGGCCAAGTCCATTATAATGTTGACCATTGTTTTGCCCCCTTCTATACCCCCTTTTCCAGATTGGCCTTGGAAAGGATAAGTTAGCTTCCTTTGTGAATGTATCTAGCTACCGGGCATGACTTTGTGTCATGGTCCTTGTCCTTTGTGACACTTTTATGGTTATTGGTTCCGGTACCGGGGTTTTCTCTTCGGCTTTCATGCTATTATGAAGATGATGATTTGTTGATTATTGAAGCTGCGCAGCGATCCTTTATTTGGATGTACCGGTTTGGAAAACCTTGGCTATATCCTTTGTTATGTGTTTATTTCCGCTGCTATCTGTTATGTGATAAATGCTATGTGTTACGTGATATTTATTATTGCTTATCGCTTCGTGCATCATAGCATGTCATGTAGTTGCATTAGTAACTTATTGAGATTTATCTCACCCCCTTTCTTTTTATCTTTGTTTTTCCTTAACCCCCCCCCAGGTGCTAAGGATTAGTCTCGCTGATCACGAGAAAGAGGACGTCGAGTGTGGATATATTCTTTTGGGGAAGGTTGTTATAGGTTGGTTTACATTATATAAATGTGTAACCTTTTGGGATATTTGTACCAAACATTGACGTCATTAGGATTTGTGTATTTTGTAACTTTGGTGTATAAGCTTATGGAGTTTATAATAGTTTTACCTTGTTGTTCAAGTTGATTTTCAAAACCTTGTGTTATCACCTTTTGGTATCAAATGGAATTTTTATCTTCGGTATTTCACAGTTTTGGTTTTAGAGTCGACGTCCAGATCGCGGTCTCGGGCCCGCGGGGTCCGGGGTCGCGACAGTTGGTATCAGAGCTATGGCATTAGCTCTAAGTATAAGTCTAGGTGGATTAGTATGACCTAGGTGGGTAGTAGTGTGCGGAGTGATTAACGGTTGATGTTTTATGCAGGTACTTGTTTACGATGGTTCGTAGAAGGAGTGGTAAAGGTAGTGCCGGTAATGCAAATCAGAATGATACAAGGGAAGAAGCACGTGCTATGTTTCAAGGCATGTTCGAGGCGGCCATGAAGGCCATACATGATCAAGGTCTGAGGGTAGAACCAGCACCACCCCGCTATGGATTGGAGCAATTTCTGAAGTTGAAACCGGTTGAATTCAATGGGGAACCCGATGTAAGGAAAGCTGAGTTATGGATTGAGTCGATGGAGAAGATTTATGATGTATTTGGTTGCTCGGATGAGGACAAGGTCCGGTTCGCGGCTTATAAGCTTGTGGGAGCAGCCGAGCATTGGTGGAAGGGTGTTAAAGCTACTTGGGATGATACTCACACGGTGTAGGCGTGGGAGTTGTTTGTGCGCAAATTCAAGGAGCATTTCATTCCGGTTGTTGATCAAAACCGAAAGGAGATCGAGCTACTCAACCTGGAGCAAGGTGTGTTGTCTATAGCACAATACTCGGCTAAGTTCATAGAATTAGCCCGGTATTGCGACTATTTGGTGAGGACCGAGGAACAAAAGGCTATGAGATTCATTTGGGGATTGAAGACCTCCATCCGTACTCAACTTATTGCTCAACGGATTGTGATATTCCAAGATGCGGTGGACCGAGCCTATTTGATAGAGCAAGATATTAGGGAACATAAGAGGAAGACCGAGGTAACCCGGGAGCATCATTTCAGTTTAAGGGGCAAACCTCACCGAGGAATCCGAGTACTACTCCGGGGATGCAGAATAGGAAGCCTTGTACCTTTTGTCAGAAGGTAGGCCATACGGAGGATAAGTGTTGGAAAAAGCAAGGCAAGTGTACCAATTGTGGTGAAATGGGGCACTTTGCGTGAGAGTGCACGAGGTACCGAGGTCAAGCATCCGGGTCAGGAGTTGGTATTAATCAGGGTCAGAAAAGGGATGCCGCTGGGAAGCCCAAAGTTCAAGGGAAGGTTTATGCCATGAATCAACAACAAGCTATCGATGATCCATCCGTTATTGGAGGTATTGTTTCTGTGTCTAATGTGAGCGCACGAGCGTTAGTAGATCCAGGATCATCTCATTCATACATTTCTGTGCAATTTGCTTCCATGTTAAATGCTGCATTCGAGTCTTTACCGTACGTGCTAGAGGTGTCGACCCCTATAGGAGAATGCTTGATTTCTGATCGAGTCTTTCGTGCTTGTGACGTGGTTATTTGTGGTCGAGTCCATTGTGCGGATTTGGTAGTTCTTCCTATCCAAGACTTTGATGTCATTTTGGGTATGGATTGGTTGAGCAAGTTTCATGCTTCCGTTGATTGCCGTAAGAAAACTGTTAATTTTTCTATTCCCGATGTGCCTAAATTTGTGTTTGAGGCTAGTCCTCTGAGTAGAAGGGTTCGCTTAATTTCTTATTTGAAAGCGAGAAAATTATTGCATAGTGGTTGTGAGGGGTATTTGGCTAGTGTTCTTGATACTAGGAAGGAATCCCCTAGTTTGGATAGTGTTTGGGTAGTTCGGGAATTTCCCGATGTTATCTCTACCGAGTATGATATGCCGCCCGATCGTGAGATTGAGTTTTGTATAGATCTTTTGCCGGGTACGGCTCCGATTTCGAAAGCACCTTATAGGTTAGCTCCCGCAGAATTGAAGGAATTAAAGGTTCAATTGCAAGAGTTACTGGATCGAGGGTTTATCCACCCTAGTGTTTCCCCGTGGGGAGCACCGGTTTTGTTTGTGCGAAAGAAAGATGGTTCGTTGAGATTGTGTATAGATTACAGAAAGTTGAATCAGGTTACGGTAAAGAACAAGTATCCTCTACCTCATATTAATGATTTGTTTGATCAACTTCAAGGGTCCGTGGTTTTCTCTAAACTTGATTTGAGGAGTGGGTACCATCAGTTGAAGGTTCGATTGGAGGATATTCCGAAGACTGCCTTTCGCACTCGTTACGGTCATTATGAGTTCTTGGTTATGCCGTTTGGGTTAACTAACGCGCCGGCCGTGTTTATGGATTTGATGAACTGAGTTTTCCACCCCTATCTTGATTCTTTCGTGGTAGTCTTCATCGACGACATTCTTGTTTATTCAAAATCTCGAGAGGAGCATGATCAACACTTGAGGACAGTTTTATCCGTTCTTGCGAGGGAGAAATTATTTGCGAAGTTCAGTAAGTGCGAATTTTGGCTCGAGAAGGTGTCATTTCTGGGCCATATGATTTCTAAAGATGGGATTTCTGTGGACCCGTCAAAGATTGAAGCCATAGTGGATTGGAAGAGACCCGAATCAGTGACAGAGATTAGAAGCTTTCTTGGTTTAGCCAGTTATTACAGAAGATTTATTGAGGGGTTTTCGAGGATCGCTACTCCGATGACTCAGTTGACCCGGAAGAATGTCCCGTTTGTGTGGACCGAGAGATGTGACAAGAGTTTCGAGGAATTGAAGAAGAGGTTGACTACCGCACCGATCTTGACTTTGCCTAATGGGAGCGATGGCCTAGTGATTTACAGTGATGCTTCGAAAGAGGGTTTGGGTTGTGTGTTGATGCAGAATGGGAAAGTAATTGCTTATGCTTCGAGGAAGTTGACCCCTAGTGAACAGAATTACCCCACTCATGATATGGAGTTGGCCGCGATAGTATTTGCGTTGCACAAGTGGAAGCACTACCTTTATGGAGCGAAGTTTGAGATTTTTACCGATCACAAGAGTTTGAAGTACCTTTTCTCCCAGAAAGAGTTGAATAACCGTAAGCGCCGATGGATGGAATTGTTGAAGGATTATGATTGTACGATTTCTTATCATCCGGGGAAGGTGAATGTGGCAGCCGATGCAATTAGTAGAAAGTCTTATGTGGATATATTCTTTTGGGGAAGGTTGTTATAGGTTGGTTTACATTATATAAATGTGTAACCTTTTGGGATATTTGTACCAAACATTGACGTCATTAGGATTTGTGTATTTTGTAACTTTGGTGTATAAGCTTATGGAGTTTATACTAGTTTTACCTTGTTGTTCAAGTTGATTTTCAAAACCTTGTGTTATCACCTTTGGTATCAAATGGAATTTTTATCTTCGGTATTTCACAGTTTTAGTTTTAGAGTCGACGTCCAGATCGCGGTCTCGGGCCCGCGGGGTCCGGGGTCGCGACATGTACGACATAGACCATGACATAAATCTCATACAGCGGGTCATGTCCAGTACCTTGTTCCAAACAAGTACCCATAAATCTAACATGATCATCTCATGATCATTTAGCCTTTATACTAGTGCTTAACAAGTACTAGGGACGGGGATTATTATAAGTAAACATGAACAACAATAATAATCAAAACATCTCTTTATTGATATGAAATAAATGATAACAATTACAACGTTTATTAAACGTGCCTAGGGCACCACTACCAACACTCCCGCCCTTTGTGGCACGTTACTTTGTTATTGGTTCCGGTACCGGGGGGTATTCTCTTCAGCTTTTATGCTACTATGAAGATGGCATGATGGGTTGATTGATTGACTGGTCGGTTCTGACCGGGGTTCTCTTCAGTTTTTATACTGCTATTGTTGATTGGTTGATCGGTTGAAGCTGCGCAGCGATTATTCTATCAGTTTGGTGAAACCTTGGCTCAGTATCCTTTGTTACGTGTTTACTTCAGTCTTATGTGCTGCATGATGAGTTAGTCGTTATTTCCAACTGGTATGGGACAGTTGGCGATAGGGAGCTTTCTCATTTGTTGTTATGTGATTTACTTGTTCATTTATATCGTTGATTTGCATGATATTATGCCATGTAGATACATTTAGTAACTTAATGAGATTTTATCTCACCCTGTTTCTTGTTTCAAATTGTTTTTCCTTAACCCCCCCCCCAGGAAAGCAAGTGGTAGCGTTGTGAGGTCCGTTGTAGCGGGAATCTTCTGAGCAGGTTGATCGCATTTGGGATAGTTTCCCTTCGGAGCCTTTACGCATTTTATTGTGGGTTCGTAGTCGTTCAGTGTTTTGTATATACGGTTGCACTTTGGGTATTTTTGTTAATAGTTGTTCTTGCTTCCGCGTTTGTTTCTAGTCTCCGAGTTATAATCTCGTTGAGGTGTTGCTTGATGGTATAGATTTCATAGTTGAATTCACGCGCCCGTGTTTGGTATTTTGTATTTTGGAGATGTATATTATGTAAATTTTATATTTATGGATTTTTGAGATTTCCGGGGCGTGACAGTTGGTATCAGAGCAATGGTTTTAGATCTTGAAAGAGAATAAGAACTCTGATATTGAATAGGTTTCAATACTTGGGTGTTATAACTTTGAGCGGTTTAGAAACTAAGTTTTCTTGGAAGATAAGGTTAAGGTAGAAGTTGGTGGAGTTATGAGTTGTGATGTTGACGTCGAGTGTTCTTCTCTTCTGGTATATCAAGTATAAGATTGATATTAATAGTGTTGGTCCCCTTGGGGTGAGTTGGTTTGGGAATCGAGAGTGCAAATCTGATGGCTCGGGCATATCTATTTCGTAAAGTGGACAACGTTTTGTGCTATGTTCGCCTGATTGTTATCATTCATGGATATATGTTGAGGTGTATTCTCGAATACGGAACTACGTGATTGTTACTAGTATATATGGGATGATTTGGTTATGTCACCTATGCGAGATATTGATGAGTTAAGTGGTATGGTTTAGCTTTCCGTGTGTTACGAATTTCTTGTGTGCCATCGATAGGTGGTGAATATTTCTATATTAGTATGTTTAACTTTGTTTAGGATCATACTAAGTACATATAATGTTCAGGTTCTATCTTGAAAGTCAGAAAATCTTTATTATAAGGTTGTGCTGGGAATTTAGCTTATTCTGTTGGCAATATTAATTTTGAAGTCTTGGGTATAATTTATATTGGGGACAATATGTCGCTTGATCGATAGGGAACTTGGGTTATATGATGAGTTAATATAAGCTACAATACTGATAGGTGGATCGGTGGACATATAGTATCGATTGGGTTAAAAGAGTTAAAGATTCAATTTGAGGATTTCATGATAGGAGATTTTTGTTTACCTTTCGTACATCTACGTGAGCGCATCGGAATTAGTTAGTATGAAGAATGCATGATTGACTATGAGTGACTAGTATATTGTGTAAGTTATAATCATTAATGGTGGTAAGCGCGTTAAGTTTGAAAGGACTAAGCACATTTTGAGAAGGCAAGAATTTCTCGAATTGTATTAAAGGCATTTTGAGTTTTAGTTAAATGGTTGTTTTATGGTTCTAAACCTTTTCTTGGTGGCGTTTCTCGTTTTGGATTAAGGGTAGGTAAGAAAAGTTGGGTACAGACACTTGGGCATATTAAAGAATACCATGATGTAGTATTGGGTCGGCTGGACTGTGATTAGCTAATAGGTTATTATGATGGTAGTAAAAGTCGAGCCTAAGTATCATCGAATTGATAAACATATACGTGAAAGTCTAAATTGGGTTACCCATTGAAGATTTAGAATTTGTTAAAATTCATTTGGGTATATAAGCACGGATTATTAACTTAAATGGGAGTTAGAGGAAATATTTTGGAGATAAAATTTGGATTGTTTGCGGGCTACTGAGTACTTGGAACTGTTTTAAACTTTCAAGGATTGGAGTAATGTAATGATAATAACTTCGGTATTAATGTAGTTCGTGGTTTGGGCTAGTATCACTGTTATCTTAAAAGGTGTGATCAGTGTTATGTTTTCTTGGAGATATGTTAAGTTCTCCATTATAGCGAAAATTGATAAATCCATTACCTCTAGTGATGCTTCCAAATAGAGATGGAGGTGTGTAACGATTTTGGGTGATAAAGTATTTGTATATGTTTCGAGGAGTAACGCTTAATAAATGGAACTATCTATGATTTGGGATTGGTGGTGATTCTGTTGATATTGCCTTAGCGGATTATATCTTTTATTCTATTTTGGGACCAAGTTGAGACGTTGATGACAGACTATCAAGAGTTGGTGGATATAACTCCTTAGAAAACTAAGCATGAGCTTAATGCTAATTAGGATCAAATCAGCTGTGTCTCGGAATTGGTGATCAAGTGATAGTCTTGAGAATGTGAAATTCGGTATGAAATAGGAAGTTAACCTTAGAATGTTTAATATGAGTATGCCCGAGTTATGTATGTGATTAATATATATTGGTTTAATTGAGTCGTGGAGACTATGTCTGAAAATTTTGTTGAGTACTCGATTGAGGTTATGAGTGCTATGGAAGAGTCGATATGTTGTCACCTCATTATGACCGCGTGTTGTGAAGTTTGATGAGTGAATTCTTGGGCGAATTCTTTTTAAGGAGGGTAGATTGTTACGACCCGAAAACCCGCCTCTATTTTCGTAGTAATAAATATTTAATTATCTATTTATTTCTTATTTATTTATTTAAATTATTTAATTATTTAAATATTTATGTGTGCATTTTGTGTTTCATGATGTATTCGTGCCTAGCATTTAATTTGTTAATTGTGCTAGTGTAGAGTGTTGGGTCTTAAATGTTAGTGGGGAGTATAAGATTATTGTGTTAGTGTGTAGGGGAGGGGGTCTATGTGTAAATTCTTTTCATCATCCTACTTACTCCCTCTTTTCCCCTCACCTCCCTCACTTTCACCTCACCATCTTTCCCAGCACACTCTCTCTCTCTCTCCTTGGTTTTGGGTAAGTTTCTTTCCTTTCTTCTCTCTAGATTCTACCTATCTTCCCCTCATTATCTCTCATTTCTCATAACTTGAAACATGTTTAGATCGTCGATAGGATCGTAGAGAACAAAGAAAATTTGGATTCCGTCCACTTTCATAAAATCCGGGTAAGTTGCTTTTCCCCCATTTATGCTAAAAATGCTCATCTTTAACTCTATTGATGTTCTTGTTGATATCCATGGCTTCTTGGTTGAGTTCAGAAATTATTTAGAATTTATTTGGGTTTTTGGTTAAAAGTTGTGATAATATGAATGTTGAGATTTAATCTTGATTTGTGTGGTTAAATGTTGTTATCTAGGTCTCCTAGAAGTTCATATGTTGTTTTAGTACATTGTTAAGAGTATTGGAAGTGTTGATTTTGGGTGTATATGTAGTTACAAGATTTTGGATTTGATTTTGGGTATGAATGTGTTAAACCCAGCTGATTTCTGCCCAGCCCGACGACCGGGCGCCCGCCCGCCTCCTGCCAAGCGCCCGCCCACTCCCCCCTTTTGTGACCCTTAGCTTCTGCCTAAATGAGCGCCCGCCCGCCCCTTGGCGAGCGCCCGCCCGCCCCTTGGCGAGCGCCCGCCCGCCCCTTTTTCTGGAAATCATATTTGTGTTTGTTTAAGACTAGGTTGTATTTTAGTTTGGGTTTTAGAGGCACATGAATTGAGTTTTCTTGTCTTTAAATGTTAGGATAGAAGTATATATAGGTAATCCTAAGATTTAGAACGAAAGGAGTGAAATTCGGAGCTAAAACAGGGATTTTTCATAATGTCCGGCCGAACACTTTATAAAAATTGTCCGTTTTACGCTCAATCTTCCGGAGGCCATAACTTCTTCGTCCGGACTCCGTTTTAGACGTGTAAACTATCGTTGGAAAGATATTTTCGAGTACTACGCAATGGTTCTATTGGCCGCATGGTTTCAGATCATAATGGTTGTATCATTGTTGAGGTTTAAGATCAAGGTGTAGTCTCGGTCTAGGTTCCGTAGTACTATTCTAGTTGATTTAGTTGGGCACCGTGGAACACTTTAGTAATTAAAATTGGTTCCTTTGTGAACAATGGTGTAGACACCCCGCCTTGGACCTCTCACCCCGATTTCATACAAAGTATTTTTATTTAACTTATTTTTGTTGATTTCTGTTACTTCGGTTAAGTTCTTAACTGATTCCGTTAGTTTTGGACTAAACTACATAACAGAGTTAACTTTTAGGGTCATTCTGTCATTCTGTCATTTTTCACCCGCGGGCGCTTCCGGCACTGCCAGTGAGCCGCGCGCGCGTCCCGCCCCAAAAGCCGGACCCGCGCGCTTCCCACTTTGGCAGTAACGGATTGCACCTTATTTCCCTCCCTTTTCTTATTTACAAACATCTTTTCTTGATCACAAAAACCATCTTTTTACATCCACATTCATCCCCCCTTTTCTCATTAACTCCCAATCCCAAATTCTAAGCCTTTTCCCAAAAACTAATTTTCTTTCATTTATTATTTGATTTCTTTTATTTCTTTTATTTTTCTTTTATTCATTTATCTTATTTGTGATTGGCTCATTCCATTTCACATGGATGACCAATTTCCCTCCATCATTTCCCTCTCTTTTTTACCTATAAAAACCATCATCTCCTACCTTGGAAAAGGACCTCATTTTTTTGGGACTTGGAACTTTCTCTCTACACAAATTCTATATCATTTTCCCTACACAAATTCTCCCAACAAGAGTTTTACACAACGAAACTCTACACAAATCTCTACACAACAACATCATTTTCAAGTCCAAGTTTGAAGTCTTCTTTCTAAAGGTACAAGTCTTCTTTTTTTTTATTCTATTCATGTTCTAGTCAATGTATGCAATCCCCATTAATGGGACATGACCAACATGACTACTTCACATATTGAAGTTAGTTAAGGTTATCTCCCTACATTTTAATCTCAACTTTAATTCACCATGTTAATTTCTCTTCATCTCTTAATGTAATTCTTTAACATTACTTGGCACATGTAATCTTTATCATTAAATAAATAAAACAATTCTATTTTATTTCCCCTTTACTTCCCCTTTTCTTCTCATTACAATTGTTAGCACATTTCTATTTAATTAATTGAAGGACATGTAAATATTAGAACACCAATAGTAGCAAGACCCGCGTAAGCGGGGCGGAGTGGGTGTTTAAGTACTTTCCACTCCGTCACCTAACCCCCGAACCCTTCTCTCCCGAATCTCTGGTTTTGTACATAAATTAGGCTATTTCTAGGTTTTTCTTATGTTCCTTTAAAAACATAGGTGGCGACTCTAAACAATCTAAAACAAGTTAGACATCCTAGGATAATTCACCGCTCTAGCCAAGCCGTGGTTCCCCGGGGTATCTACAAATGGTGTTATGTAATTTGATCAAGTATTGTTTGGGAATGTTTGGGCATCTTATGATGTGTTCGTGATTGTTCCAATCGAATTGATTTTCGAGTAAGACTTGGTCTAGGTTTTAGGCGATGTCCTATAGTACCTAGAGTGTTGTTATTGAACACCAAAGTGTAGGGTTTAGTCCGGTCGTGATCATGTTCTAATAAGGGTAACCTTTTGGATTCGTTTGGGGTGTTTAGAATTGGTTCGTTATGGACGGAGGTAAAACGTGAATTGGCAATTGGGTACTTACGGTTTGATTAACCTTAAGGTGTATTCATTCTGATTTCCTACTTTGGAATTCCAGGTGTGATGAGATGGTTGAGTTCATAGTCCTAGTATATCTTTATGAGTAAATGTTTAGGGTCATTTTGGTAATAGTCATTGTGCCATTTGTGAGCGACCGTTTGGGTTGTGCTCTTTATGATTAACTTGTGGGTATCATATTTAGGATGTATTTGGTACGTGCCTTATCTTGGAATCATTATGTTTTAATGGTCAATGTTGTTGGACTCTTTTATGAGAAAATCCTTGTGTTTATTGTTGTTGAACTCTTCTTGAGTAATCGTTTGCATCTTTTATGGTGATTAATTGGTATGGATCCCTACTTTGGAATCCTTAGTTGTTTATCGTGCTAGTATTTTATTACTTAGTATTTATTTGAAAGTCCAGCTGGTATTTGTGGTTGTGTCGGGCGATGTGAGATATTGTGATGGCACCGGCCAAGTCCATTATGGTGTCGACCATTGTTTTGCCCTTATTTTTCCTCTTCCAGATCGGCCTTGGTTGAGACGTTTTGGAGTATGACTTTGTGGCATGGCTCCCGCCCTTTGTGGCACGTTACTTTGTTATTGGTTCCGGTACCGGGGGTATTCTCTTCAGCTTTTATGCTACTATGAAGATGGCTTGATGGGTTGATTGATTGATTGGTCGGTTCTGACCGGGGTTCTCTTCAGTTTTTATACTGCTATTGTTGATTGGTTGATCGGTTGAAGCTGCGCAGCGATTGTTCTATCAGTTTGGTGAAACCTTGGCTCAGTATCCTTTGTTACGTGTTTACTTCAATCTTATGTGTTGCATGATGAGTTAGTCGTTATTTCCAACTGGTATGGGACAGTTGGCGATAGGGAGCTTTCTCATTTGTTGTTATGTGATTTACTTGTTCATTTATATCGTTGATTTGCATGATATTATGCCATGTAGATGCATTTAGTAACTTACTGAGATTTTATCTCACCCCGTTTCTTGTTTCAAATTGTTTTTCCTTAACCCCCCCCAGGAAAGCAAGTGGTAGCGTTGTGAGGTCCGTTGTAGCAAGAATCTTCTGAGCAGGTTGATCGCATTTGGGATAGTTGCCCTTCGGAGCCTTTACGCATTTTATTGTGGGTTCGTAGTCGTTCAGTGTTTTGTATATACGGTTGCACTTTGGGTGTTTTTGTTAATAGTTGTTCTTGCTTCCACGTTTGTTTCTAGTCTCCGAGTGATAATCTCGTTGAGGTGTTGCTTGATGGTATAGATTTCATAGTTGAATTCACGCGCCCGTGTTTGGTATTTTGTATTTTGGAGATGTATATTATGTAAATTTTATATTTATGGATTTTTTAGATTTCCGGGGCGTGACAAGTTTCCTTTTTGGAATAGGTCTAACTTGTATATAAACAGCAAAATTCGGCCAGAATCAATGCTAATGCTTTTGTGCAAATTCCAAAGAGTTTGAGAGAGTTTTATTTTGTTCTAAGACATCCTAGATTGAAGAACAAAATAATACACAAACTAAAATTCCATATAGTTCATATTAATTGTGAAAACGTGTTTCACAATATTGGTCTAGCAACCAAGATCAAGTGTTCTTGATATTCGTTCAAGGTGTGGATACCGCTAGAGGGTGAAGCTCATCATCTTCAAAGTTCGTGTTCTTACTTGTTCGTGATTAAAGCTTCAAATTCTCCACCAAGATCAAAGACCAAATTCAAAGTCATCAAGGGTTAGTTTTTCTAGTATTCATATTGCAAGTATTTGATTTAATCATATGAATGGATCTATGGGCTTTGGGTTTCATAAAATTTTAAATGCTATTTTCCGCTGCGCATGTTACTACGAAACCCAACAGTGGTATCAGAGCCCCGTTCATGTTGATTATTTCAATATCTCGATCATGTTGTGTGTATATAAATTGTTTATGTGCCTAACATGATATGAATATTGGATATATGATGTTTATGTGTTATATGATTTTATGTAGTTTATTGTTTTACAACTCTAATCGCACTATTGAATCGCACTAAAAATTATGTTGGATTCTGAATTGTTTGGTTATTAATTTTTTATTGGATCAAAGTTTTAATAATCGGGGAAAACAATTTTGAGACAAATTTTCGAACTTTAAAAAATTCTGTCTGATGCTACTGTGCGACCGCACAGAAAATATTGGGCGGCCGCACATGTTTGGGCGACCGCACAGATTTTCTTGGGCGCCCGCACAGTTGGTCAGAATCAGAATCAGATTCTGGAATTTTGATGGGGTCCAACCGAATCAGTGACAATACCGGCCAGACCTGCTGATCTGGAGCGGGTTTTGGGCAGTTGGTTTTGGTGGGGATCTTGGTGTTTGATTTTCCTATTTGTTTTGATCTTGTGATTCTAAGATTGGTTCAAGGTTTGGATGGCTAATCTACGTTCATCGAGATTGTGTTTCCCAAACTTGATCGCAATCAAAGTTTCAAAGATAAAACGAAGTTAGAATTATGAAGAGTTCATAATTGCTAAAATTGAGAAACAAATTTCTTGATTCAATGATTGGAGATTCATGTGGAGTTGTGGATGCAATTGGCCTACGTTTATCGAGACCATCTATTGCTTAGTTTCGGCCACATGGACTACTTTCTTGGTTTCTTGAATTAGTGCAGAATTGTGGACGCTTTATGGCTTAGTTTCGGCCGCACTTCTTGTTGTCTTGATTTGGAAGAAGATAACCAAAGTTCAAAGAGTCTCATCCTCATAATTATAGAGAAACTAATGACACATAAATATTATGCTTAAATTAATGGAGATTAATTTGGTAGCTAAACTTAATGCGTAACATGTTTATATTATGTGCTCATAAATGTGTTGTATGCTATATGTGATGAACCTTCAAAGAAAGTTTTAAGTTTTTTTTTGCCATGCCATGATTAAAACACTTGTTTATACATGGGTGATTTTGATGTGGGTTCGCCTCCGCGAGGTGCATTAATTTTATTCATGTATGAGCAAGATGAGGTTCATTAATTCAATGTGGGCTTGCCTCCACAAGGTGCATTAAATTGAATGGTTCCTATACGTTTAAAATTGTTGGACTTAATTAGGCGTCAAAACAGTTTTGGGCCTAGGCAAAAGATGAGATTAAACATGCTTTTTGAAATTAGATTTCTCAAAGAATCTCATAAAAGAATCTAAGAATCATATGGGATATGATTGACATGATTGTCTACCTAATTAATTTAGTTTTGAGCGGTCCGCCTCCGTGGACTCAAAAGTTAAATTAAAGTTGGATCTTAGCCCAACTAAAATTATATTATACATTGGATGTATATGAAGGTTATATAATTTAGTGGGAGTATTTTGTTTGAAAAATATATTATTTATTTCATTAATGAAACCGGTACTTATTAAATTTTGGAAATTTTGCATATTTATAAACAATGACTACTAACACTCAATCAATTTTGTTGCGATCGATCCTTGAGAAGGATAAGCTCCAAGAGAATGGTACGAACTTTATGGATTGGATCCGTAGCCTAAGAATTGTTCTTAGGCAAGAAGATAAGTTGTACATTCTCGATGGGCCTCTTCCTGCTGAACCAGAACCTACTGCCCCTAGGGCAGAAAGAGACAGTTACAAGAAACATCGTAATGATTCTAGAGATGTAAGCTGTCTCATGCTTGCTACCATGTGCTCAAAACTCCAACAAAGTTTGGAACATTTGGAAGAGTATGAGATAGGCGTGGAGTTAAGAGCTATGTTTCAAGAGCAAGCTAGGCAAGAGAGGTACAAGACCATTGTTGCATTTACTTCTTGCAAAATGAGTGAAGGGCAACAAGTGAGTCCTCACATGCTTAAAATGAAAGGTTATGTGGAGCATCTTGAGAAACTTGGTTATCCAATCCCATTGGAGCTAGCCACATATCTCATTCTTAATTCATTGCCTAAAAGTTATAATCAGTTTGTGATGAATTATAACATGCATGGAATGGATAAGAATCTCTCCGAGTTGCATGGGATGCTTAAAACTGCGGAGATGAAGATTGTGGAGAAAGGTTCTCCCGTGCTCTTGGTTCATGATGGGAAGAAGGCTAGTGCCAAAGGAAAGGGTAAGAAAGTTGTCAAACCCAAGATAAGCAAGGCAAAGGTTGCCAAGGCTTCTGAGGCAAAACCCGATTCACAAAAGGATGAAATCTGTTTCCATTGTCACGGAATTGGTCATTGGAAACGTAATTGCAAGGCTTTCTTGGAAGACCAAAATAAGAAGAAGGGCAGCAAGGCTGCGTCGACTTCAGGTATCTATATGATAGATATTCTCCTTTCTACCACTGATTCTTGGGTATTGGATACCAGATGTGGTTCTCACATTTGTTTAAATGTGCAAGGACTAAAGAATAGGAGACTACTTAAAGAGGGTGAAGTAGACCTACGCGTGGGGAATGGAGCAAGAGTTGTTGCATTAGCCGTAGGGACTTATGAAGTCACTTTACCTTCCGGTTTAATACTTGTTTTGAACAATTGCTATTATGTACCGGATTTAAGTAGAAATATTATTTCAATTTCTTGTTTGGATAATGAAGGTTTTAAGTTTCTTATTGAGTATAAGAAATTTTCTATTTATTTAAATGATGTGCTTTATGGTATTGCTAATTCATTTAATGGCCTTTATGTCTTGAATATCAAGAATGAAAATAATGACAATGTCTATCATATAAATAAGAAATCTAAACCTAATGATGTAAATCATACTTATTTGTGGCATTGCCGTCTTGGTCATATTAATGAGAAGCGTATCTCAAAAATCCATGGGGACGGACTTTTGGGTTCATGTGACTTTGAGTCATATGATACTTGTGAGTCGTGTCTTCTTGGAAAAATGACTAAGACACCTTTTACCAAGTTAGGTGAAAGGGCAAGCGACTTATTGGGGTTGATACATTCCGATATATGCGGACCATTAAGTAGCAATGCTAGGGGAGGATTTCAATACTTCATAACCTTCACTGATGATTATAGTAGATTTGGGTATGTTTACCTAATTAAACATAAAAGTGAAGCATTTGAGATATTTAGAATATGTCAAAATGAAGTATAAAAACAACTTGGCAAAAGTATTAAGGCACTTCAATCAGATCGAGGTGGAGAATACTTGAGTCATGAATTTGATGATCATCTAAAGAATTGTGGAATAGTTTCACAATTGACTCCACCCGGAACACCACAATGGAATGGTGTGTCCGAGAGGAGAAATCAGACTTTGCTAGACATGGTTCGATCAATGATGAGTCAAGTTGATCTTCCAATATCCTTTTGGGGTTACGCTCTAGAAACCGCTGCATTCACACTAAATCATGTTCCAACTAAACCGGTTCAAAAGACTCCATATGAGATGTGGAGCGGAAAGAAAACTTGTTTATCTTTCATGAAGATTTAGGGTTGCGAAGCCTTTTTCAAAAGACTTGTCTCTGACAAACTTGCACACAAATCCGACAAATGTATATTCGTGGGATATCCAAAGGAAACTAGAGGATATTACTTTTACAACCATGAGGACAACAAAGTTTTTGTTGCCCGAACTGGTGTCTTTCTAGAGAAAGAGTTTCTCTCCAAAGAAATCAGTGGGAGTAAATAAATCTTGAAGAGATTCGAGACCCAGAAAATGACATTGAACCAATAGTGGAACAAGAACAAGAACCACAAGGAGTTGTGGAACCTGTTCAAAATACACAAGCAACTCGCAGATCTAGTAGGTTACGATCCGAGCCTGAGAGATATGGATTTCTCGTAACGGATAGTAATGAGGTGGAAATCATTGAGAATGATGAACCGACAACCTACCAAGAGGCGATGTCTTCTCCTGATTCGGACAAGTGGCTTGGATCCATGGAATCCGAATTGCAATCCATACAAGACAATCAAGTTTGGAATTTGATTGATGCACCCGAAGGTGTAAAAACCATAGGATGCAAATGGGTTTTCAAGAAGAAGACTGACATGGATGGGAAGGTGCATACTTACAAAGCTAGGCTTGTAGCGAAGGGTTATAGGCAAGTTCATGGTATTGACTATAATGAAACCTTTTACCCGTAGCAATGATCAAGTCTATAAGAATTTTGCTTGCCATTGCCGCATATCATGACTATGAAATATGGCAAATGGATGTCAAAACCGCTTTCCTAAATGGAAAACTACAAGAGGATGTGTATATGACACAACCGGAAGGTTTTGAACAGAATTCTAAGGTATGCAAATTGCAGAGATCTATCTATGGATTGAAGCAAGCTTCAAGGAGTTGGAATCTCTGTTTTGATGAATCGGTCAAAGAGTTTGGTTTCATCAAGAACGAAGATGAACCTTGTGTATACAAGAAGATTAGTGGGAGCATAGTGCTATTCCTTATTTTATACGTGGATGACATATTACTCATTGGAAACGATATTCCTACACTTCAGTCCATGAAGACTCGGTTAGGAAAATGCTTCGCAATGAAAGATATGGGTGAAGCCGCATATATACTTGGCATTAAGAGCTATAGAGATAGATCAAGGAGGCTACTTGGTTTAAGCCAAAGTACATACATTGACAAGGTCATTAGAAGATTCCGTATGGAAAATTCTAAAAGAGGAACCTTACCAGTGTTACATGGAATTTCTCTAAGCAAGACTCAATGTCCTAAGACAAAAGATGAGCGTGAGAAAATAATGATGTTCCATATGCTTCGGCAATTGGGTCCATCATGTATGCCATGATTTGTACTAGGCCGGATGTATCTTATGCTTTAAGCATGACAAGTAGATACCAATACGACCCTTGTGAAAATCACTGGATGGCTGTAAAAGCGATTCTTAAGTACTTGAGAAGAACTAAAGATTCATTTTTGGTCTATGGAGGAATGGAAGATGATCTCGTGGTAAATGCTTACACGGATGCAAGCTTCTAAACCGACAAAGATGATAGTCGATCGCAATCAGGTTTTGTGTTTATGTTAAATGGTGGAGCTGCAAGCTGGAAGAGTTCCAAGCAAAGTACAACCGCTGATTCTACAACGGAAGCTGAGTATATTGCTGCATCAGATGCTGCAAAGGAAGTTGTTTGGATTAAGAAGTTCATCACTAAACTTGAAGTGGTTCCTAGCATTGCTAATCCAATAGACCTTTATTGCGATAATAATGGTGCTATTGCTCAAGCAAAGGAACTAAGAGCACATCAGAAATCCAAACACATACTTAGGCGTTTTCATATCATTAGAGAAATCGTTGATAGGGGAGACGTAAATATATGCAGAGTACCTACTGATGACAATATTGCGGACCCGCTAACAAAGGGACTTCCACAAGCTAAACATGAAGGTCATGTTAGGTCCATGGGTATTAGATACATGGGAGATTGGGCCTAGGGCAAGTGGGAGATTGTTGGTAGTGGTGCCCTAGGCACGTTTAATAAACGTTGTAATTGTTATCATTTATTTCATATCAATAAAGAGATGTTATGATTATTATTGTTGTTCATGTTTACTTATAATAATCTCCGTCCCTAGTACTTGTTAAGCACTAGTATAAAGGCTAAATGATCATAGGATGATCATGTTAGATTTATGGGTACTTGTTTAGAACAAGGTACTGGACATGATCCGCTGTATGAGATTTATGTCATAGTCTATGTCGTACATATATCTCATATTAGTTATGTCATACGAATCCTTAGACATGAAGTTATTATAGTCTTCCACTTGATGAACATTATGTTTGACATATTCAAACGCTACCTTTAACCGGGTAGTTATAAAGGGTATGATTGGCATAATCGGATTCACGTTGGAAAGAGTAGTAAGCTAAATGGATTTGTCCCTCTTCAGAGAGATGTCAATCTTAGGCCTCTCGTAGGAATGATGTTGATAAAAATGTTCGGCCGGACTCAAATGAATTGATTAGATCAATGTCATTTGTATAATCAACATATTCGGAATCGAGAAAGTATTGAACAAAACAAGTTGACTTGTTGACCATGACTTGTGTTCAATGACATCGTGGACAAAGGGATTGCGACATATTCTAAAGCAATGCGAACTTGTATCTAGTTATACTATTTGGGTAGGTATGACGGTTTGCTAGAACCTAATCATATCTTATGGTTTCATGTTTGAACCCATTGCCAACTTAGTGTAATCCTAGAGGGTCACACACAATAGAACGAATCTTAAATAAGGACTATATCGGAATATTGAGTCGAAGGACTTTGGAGAAATTTGGAAATTAGGGAAATCTGGGGCAGGTGTGCGTCCGCACAAAAGGGTTTGGGCGGCCGCACAGCTTGGCTCAAAAAGTACCAGAAACCTTCCAGATAGATGTGCGGCCGCACAGGTGGTTTTGGGCGGCTGCACACCATATCGGGACTGGTTTCCTAATTTGATTTGGAAACGAATTTTGGACGGGTTTAGACACAAGTTTCCTATTTGGAATAGGTCTAACTTGTATATAAACAGCAAAATTCGGCCAGAATCAATGCTAATGCTTTTGTACAAATTCCAAAGAGTTTGAGAGAGTTTTATTTTGTTCTAAGACATCCTAGATTGAAGAACAAAATAATACACAAACTAAAATTCCATATAGTTCATATTAATTGTGAAAACGTGTTTCACAATATTGGTCTAGCAACCAAGATCAAGTGTTCTTGATATTCGTTCAAGGTGTGGATACCGCTAGAGGGTGAAGCTCATCATCTTCAAAGTTCGTGTTCTTACTTGTTCGTGATTAAAGCTTCAATTTCTCCACCAAGATCAAAGACCAAATTCAAAGTCATCAAGGGTTAGTTTTTCTAGTATTCATATTGCAAGTATTTGATATAATCATATGAATGGATCTATGGGCTTTGGGTTTCATAAAATTTTAAATGCTATTTTCCGCTGCGCATGTTACTACGAAACCCAACACCCTTGAGGCCAGACGCGCGCGCCTTCCGCCGCCTATGTGGGATGCGCGCGCTTCTGGGGTGTGTCAGTTACAGATTCTGCCCAAGAATTTCTCTCTTGTTCATTATACATGATTTTGCCCGGGAAAGATTTCTTGGAGACTCCGTTTAGCTCCAAAAACTCCAATTTTTCAATGATAACCCCCCCCCCCAATCCATCATTGGGAGGAGGACCTTGGACCTGTTTTAAGACCTTAAGACTTTTCCACCTTGAACCTTGGACTTTTGAATCTCAACCTTGAAAACTCTTCTCTAAACAAAACTCTAGGCAATTTACAAAAGGTATTCTCTCCAAGTATTCAACCTCTTCTTCAAGACTTTTCAAGAGGTTCTCTTTGAAGGATATTATAGGTAAAATGTCTTAACTTTATTCTTCTTCTTCTTCTTCTTCTAATTCTTCTTCTTCTTCAATCAAAATGTGCAATCACCCAAAACTATTTGGGACATGACACCAATGGCTCTTTCATTACATTGAATTGGCCTAGGAGTTATCTCCCTACATTCTAAACAATAAAACCCCTTTTTATCATTATTCAAATAGGAAGAACACATTTATCTTTAAAGTGAATTATGGACAAACAAGACCGATATTGCTCGGGCGAAATAGGTGTTTAAGTACTTCCCATTTCGTAACCTAACACCCGAACCCCTCATCCCAAAGAATCTCTGTTTTCGTAAATCAAACTTAGGCTCATAAACATTAGGTTTTCTTACGTTCCTCAAAAACGTGGGTGGCGACTCTAAAATCAATTAGACATCCTAGGATAATTCACTGCTCTAGCCAAGCCGTGGTTTCCCCCGGGGTATCTACAGTGGCGACTCCGCTGGGGAGAGCTTGAGGGTTAAACTTGTGTTTCTGTTCATAATTCACTTTTCTGGGCATTCTAGAAATTGATATGGGAAGCGCGTGCCTCGGACCTTCATGGTCCAAAGCGCGCGCGTCCCACATCAAATTCCAGAATCGCCCGCCTTCCGTGTGTTCTTCCTATTCTTCCTATTATTTCATGCTAACAAACACTGCAGGGGTTTCATTACACAATCAGGACCAGGGCAATCCCCTGAGTCCATAAGTTTCTGACAATCTGACAGGTCAGCCCAGAAGCGGGTGCCTCCCATGTACAATGCGGCAGGCGCGCGCTTCCCACAACACCAGCCCGAGGCGCGCGCTTCTGGGCCAATTTCCAGGACAAGAACAGGTTTCAGGGACTGAACAGAACAGTGGGGTGTGGGCACAGTTGCCTGCATCAGAACAGAATTGAACCTTTGGACTGTCTTAATTTTGTGTTTATTTACTGGTCACACGGGTGATTCGGGAGTTGTAATTTACGTGCTTATGTGTTTTTTTCTTTTCTTTTCTTTTCAAAAAAAAATGAAAATTTTTTGTCACGTGATAGACCTCACACTACATGCACATTACTCCTATGAATTGCTCACTATCGAGTCGCACAAGTCCAACCCCAAACCCGTCGAGGCCCGTCCTAGAAAGTTTCAAGCTCCACTCGACCTTGACTCTTTCGAAGCGGTCAACCTCATCCCGTGGCATAGTTTACGACTACATGCCGGGGGTGACCTTTAAGCCTCTCTTTAGCCGAGCAAAAACCACACAATTCTAGTTAGGGTCTAACACTCCGTGACCAAGTCGGTTTTCATGTACCGAGATTTTCCTAAACTAATGTTTTCAAATCATACATGCCAACTTGTTGATACGGACGCAATAAAAATCCGTCCCCAAAAGTGGTTATTTTGGACGAAAATAAAAAAATCCGTCCCCGCATGTATGCTTTACTACATTGATTTAGTTTAATCCCGATACATGTAGGATTCACAAACGTGATGGAATCCGATGAGTATATGGGACCGCGAGAAGGTCTATATACTAGTGTGACGATTCCATTATCATCTTAGAAACCCCAAAAGGGACCCCGTCCCTCCGACTTATAAAAAAAGAGTATTTTCTTTATGTGGTTTGAGTCTTTACTTTTGTTTGTGGGTGAAATAATTTTATCCAAAAGGTGTTTGTGGGCCATCCTAAGATCAACTGTGTTCTCTCCATAGGTCCAATGGCTTCAAACGGCAACGACAACGGCATTCCCATGTCCAACGAAGGGTTATTCCGTATGGTGGAAGCATTGAAAGGGCAAGTTGATACACTAGCCGAGAATGTCCGCCGCAAGGATGATTTATAGCGAGCCCGTTACGAGCATGTGAAAACGGCCCACAAGAAAGAAGTAGCTCAACTCAAGAACCAATTAAAAGGGCTCACGAATGAAAGAAAGGTCAAAAGCATTGATACCGGTTTGGTCAACACTCTCATGTCCTACATTGACCAAAGGATCAGTGGGCTAAATTTGCACAAGGGCCCAAGCACCGATCTTCATCAAGCTTCCCTCCTCATGAACACAATGGAGGCTTTTCCCGAAAAGTTCAAGATGCCCGATATTGGCAAGTTCAATGGCAACTCTTGCCCCGACGCTTATGTCGACTCCTACATTTGGGCCATGCTACCAAAGAAAGTGTCTCCTCAAATAATGGCACAGCGCTTCCCGCTTACTCTCGAGGGGGTCACAAAATATTGGTATATGGCTCTTCCAGTTTCCACCCACCTTAATTGGGTTGCCGCCATGCTTGCCTTCAAGTCACAATATCAAGGCAACTCCATATTCCGTCCCACCAAGAAGGAATTGGAGAGCACCGTGCAAAGGGGTGATGAATCATTTGGGGACTTCTATCACCATTGGAATGACAAGCTAGCAGAGATGGTTGATAGGCCTTCCAAGAAGGAACAAATGGACATCTTCTTGAAGTGTTTGGAAATGGACTACCGCACTCATCTTAGTGGGGATTTTCACTCTGATTTTTCAAGCATGTATGATGCAGGGGTTAGAATTGACAATTTGCTCCGAGAAGTGGCCGAGTCCTCCTATGACACAAGCTTCAACGACAAAGGGTTCCCAAGCAACGACATGGACGAATGTAGTGACATGGAAGACTACAATGACAATGAAGACTACAACGAAAATGAGGACAACGACAACAATCCCCGTTTCTCTTTCTCTACCTAGAAATAGGATTAAAAAAAAAAAAAAAAAAAAAAAAGAGAGAGAGAGTCAAAAGTCCTCTTAATTGTGCATTAATGTTTTCTTTCGTCCTATGTTCGAGTCCATTGAGTCATCAAATAAAAGTCGTTCTTGTCCTCATACACTCTTCCAAGTTGTTCAATTAATTCTTTGCAAAATGATAAAAAAATGTCTAAACAAGTTTTGGAATGAAGGCCATCGCTTGAACGCCTAGGGGCTAAACATCGACGACGGCATCAACAACGAGGACATCAACAACGACGGAATCAAGACAAAGAAAGGTGGAGCAACAATCATGAAGCAAAGTTTTCAAAAGGGGATATATATATATATATATATATATATATATATATATATATATATATATATGCTCGCTAGGTTGAAATCCTCAAATCAACCTAGGCAAAAGTTAGAGCACAAAAAAAAAAAAAAAAAAAAAAAATCCCCCTCAATCAAAGAAGTACAAGATCAACATCATTCAACCGAAGAAGGACGAAGCAACAACCATCTCGACGAATGGAGCATCCACAAGAACTACGGTGACCTGAGCCTCTACACTGGAGGAACGTAGGCAACCTTCGGGTCCGGTCTCATGAAAGAAAGAAGATATGTTTAGTCCTAGCGCGTTATGGTGATCGGCTTTCCTCTCGAACTTGTCAAGACATCTTTGTACGAGTCATTTTCCAATGAATTAATCACCAAAAGATTGAACAACTTTCTTAGATTTGGAATCTCTTTCCGTTCCTTGTCGAGTCTAGGGGCTTCTATTCTTTCTACATACTCCCAATTTCTTGCAATCAAATTGGGGCTTTCCTTCTCTTCTCTCTTAATAACTTACTTGCCTTCGTGAGTCGTTCAACAAATATATACAAAGTCAATACTAGGGGCTACTTCCCTAGCCAAGTCAATGTCACTCATCATTAGTGACAAAAGGTCCTCACCGCAAAATCACATGTCTTATCTCCTCAGCCAGAGTCAATGCACACTTCCTCATTAATCGAGTAAAAAAAATGAAGACGCAAAAGAGATGCCCGCTAGATTGAAAACCTGAAAGGGCGGTCTAGGCAAAAAATAGGGTGTGTCATTAAAAAAAATGAGAGAGTGAGAGAGAGAAGGGAAAGAGAAATGGAGATCTCCGGCCTCTAAAGAAGACAACTGCACATGTTCTACATTGGGTCTCCTCAGCAAGTCAATCCCCACCAAGCCAACTTTGGAATTGCAAAAGGCTTGACGAGATATGGTACCATCAAAGGTCATTTTGGGTTATTGAAAGATTGTTCTTGAAATGTGCATCTTTGGGCTCATGAGAAAGAAAGCCCGTGGTAACCAAGATCCGTCCGAGAACGAGCCTATCATTGAAGGGGTACGAGGTTGCACAAAATAATCCCCAGCTAGTCAGTTGGTTTGGGCAGCGAGCAACAACATGTAATTCAAGCTTCTACAAGCATGTCCCTCTAAAGTATGCCGAAAGACTCCCGAGAATGGAGCAGCCTTGCCATTTCCCCTTGTGTTTGTTCCCCCACTCAAGGGCAATGCTCTTTCTTTGCTCGACAAATGATGACGCCCTAGGGGCTATGTGACTCAAGAACGAGAGCTTCTTTTGCTTCATTTGACAGTTAATGAGCCCTAGGGGGCTACGATCAAGAAAGATGTGTGAGACTATCCTCAAAGTCTCTCAAAAGGAATGTTGAGAAGCACCTTCTTGTCATGTATGCTCATACTTATTCCCCCGATCAAGGATAGGCCCTTCTCAATGGTGTCAATCTAGGGGCTACGATCAAGTTTTAAAGGCTCCCTCGGTAAGAATAAATTCACTTCAGTGTCCCCAGCCAAAGCTTCCTCAATTCGGCACCGAAGGTCTCAAGAGGCTTCGCAATCTACAATCTTTGGGCTACGGCATTACAGTGATACAAGCAAAGGGCAATATTGGGGCTTCGTAAGCGACAGTCTTTTGGGACAACAATGCTCAAGCAATGCAATGTGGAGAATTCTTATATGAAAGAGATCAAGCTTCAAGGGTCTCCCAACACTTCCAGTCAAAAGGCCTCTTGGTTTTAAATGAAGGCTCCGATGATATGAATGAATTTGATGATTCTTGTTAGAACTCACAGCGAGATTATGAAGGAAGTCTTAGAGAAAAGGAAAAAGATTCAATATGCTAGACTCACCCGGCTGAGTTATAGCGGGCAATGCCAATATGTTAACTCTATAAGCAGAGTTACGGCCAATCCCAATGTTTCTGCAATATAGCACCCCCTTCTCCAAGATCAAAAGAACAGGCTGTATCCGAAGATCCGCCGTCGGTTCAACTCAAGAAGACTCAAGCAAACATACCGTTTGAGACTTTATCACACCAAGACCTTATCATCTGCAACAACATCACCATCTCCCACGAGACGTCTCCCGAAGACCGTACTACAACATGGACCTTCTGCCATTTGGGTATCAACCACAAAAAGGGCCATCCATCTCCAAGCAAGAGAAAGAAGGAGATCGCCTTCAAGAGTTCTTCCCAATAGCGCCATCCGCTCCCAATGTAATGCTAAGCCGATTCCAAGAAAATTTGAGGCTTCACACCGAAAGGTCTCCACATCCCGCCATCTACAAACTTGATAAGCCCATGACATTTGGGGATTAGCAATCTCTCAAAGCTTGGTATCAATGATCTTCTCTTGGGACTCGCCCACGTCGACAATAAAAGACAGTTTATTTGAATGGGCTAAGAGTTGATCCATCTTGGGGCTTCATAAGCCACTCAAAGTTCAGCATTCGAGGGGCTTTACAATCAGCAACCCCTTGGCATCTCGGCATCAATAGTCCTTTTGAAGCCCTATAAACGACAAATCTCTTGGGGCTAGACATCAATTTTCGTTGGACACCGCGGCAACAACATTCAAGCGAGGCAATCCAGACTTCGATCGAACATGACTTGATCTTGGGTTGGCTTTACAAACACACAATGGTCAAAATGATTCACCCACGAACTAAAAAAAAAAAAAAACTTTTTCCCACATGTGTACATATTATATTCCTACAAAAAAAAAAAAAAAAAAAAAAAGATTTTATTTTCTTTTTTCTTGCGCAAAATTATGTGTTTCCTTTTTGCTTTGCTCCTTACATTCGCCCCCAGCATTCTCCATCATCCTTGAACTACGCTGGTGTAGATACCCCGGGGGAACCACGGCTTGGCTAGAGCGCGTGAATTATCCTAGGATGTCTAACTTGTTTTTAGAGTCGCCACCTATGTTTTGAGGAACATAAGAAAAACCTATTGATAATAGCCTAAGTTTGATTACGAAAACAGAGATTCTTTGTTTTGAGGTTCGGGGGTTAGGTTACGAGATGGGAAGTACCAAAACACCCATCTCGCCCAACTAAAGTTGGTCTTGCTTGATCAAAATCTACATGAATGATAAACGTTCTTCTTCTTTAAATCATAAAAAGGGGTTTTTAAATAGAGTTTGGAATGTAGGAGATAACTCTTTAACCGACCTCAATGAGATGAGGTGATCATTAGAGTCATGTCCCAAAATGATTTGGGTTATTGCACTTTGATAAAACAAAAAGAAAGAGAAAAGAGATGAAGTTAAGAAGGGGAAAGAAATAACTTTACCTAGACTTCAAGAGACTTCAAACACTTCTTGATGAATTCTTTGCAGAAATCCTTTGGAAATGCTTTGTAAGTGTGAAATTTTAGTGTCTTATTGAGAATGTAAGATCGAGAGCCCCAAGGTCCTTGAAAATAGAGGTAAAGGGGGGGGGGGTTTATAGGTGAAAGAGAGATGTTTTTGGTGCCAAAACTCAGTCACCAAGAAATCTTTCCCGGGCAAAATCCTGTAAATTGAGCAAAGGAGAGAATCCTGGCCAGAAATCTGTAACCGACGCCCAGAGGCGCGCGCTTCCTGCTTTGGGGGCGGGAGGCGCGCACGTCTGGATCCTCCTGTCAGAGGTGCGGGACTCAGAGAAGGCGATTTTGACAGAATGGACTAGAAAGTCAGTCCTGTTATTCAGTTTAGTCCCTGGACTTAACGAAGTCAGTCAGGAACTTAATGGAAGTGACAGAAACTAATGAGAAACACTTAAAATGGGGAGAAACACAAGATCAAATGTGCAATCGGGGTGAGCGGTCCAAGGCGGGGTGTCTACAGAGCCCCTCGGCGACGTGGATTGCAAAGCAAAACGCGTCGACGAAAGTTAAAAACACCCGCCGAGGACATCACCAAGAAAAAGCAAAGACTCGATGAAAGCAGGAATTTGAAATTGCGAGAGATGGTGGTGCGCTCCCTGTGTGAGTGGCTTTTGTTGATAGAGGGGGTGGCATGATCCGTTAGGTGAACCTGCCGGCTGAATATGTTGAATGAGGCCGTTAGTGAACCTTTGAACGAGGCCGTTAGTGAACCTTTGGAGAGGCCGTTAGTGAACCTTTGAGGAGGCCGTTAGTGAACCTGTGAAGAGGCCGTTAGTGAACCTTTGAGGAGGCCGTTAGTGAACCTTTGAGGACGAATCCGTTAGTGAAATCCGTTGATGAGGCCGTTAGTGAACCCTTGAATGAGGCTGTTAGTGAACCTTTGGAGAGGCCGTTAGTGAACCTTTGAAGAGGCCGTTAGTGAACCTTTGAGGAGGCCGTTAGTGATCCTGTGAAGAGGCCATTAGTGAACCTTTGGAGAGGCCGTTGGTGAACCTTTGTTGACGAATCCGTTAGTGAAATTCATTGATGAAATATTGCTTTGAAGTCGCGTGCCACTTGGAGTCACACTTGACTTTTTGACTTGTGGGGTACGGGCACAGTTGACCGCGACCAGAAGAATGTTCCTGCTGGGGATGAAATGTTGAGATTGACTCTTGAGGGGGTATGGTACCCGTGACAGAACTTAGGGAGTTCGGAATCCGTGGGGAAACATTGATGCTGTGCATGGATTCTTGCATGGGAGACTGCTTCTGAACCTGCCTGATGATGGGAATAGCGCGTGTAACACCCATCGAATTTCTTGTTAAATATTTGACATACTTGTTAAATATTTGAACTTGCATATTATGTGTTAGTTTTACTTGGGTTAAATTTTTAACTGCTTTAAATAGTTAAGGTGGTTAAATGTCTAGTTTTGACTTTCGGGTCATTTGTGAAAATTAGACTTTAGGGGTCTTTTTGTTAAAAGTGAAACTTGAGGGGCCTAAGTGCAATTCTTTGAAAGTTATAAGTATATCAACTTGTTTAGCTTTCTTCTCTGGGTCATTTTACCCAAATTCAATACGTATACTCCCTCTGTTCTAAAAAGCTAGGTTAGGGTTTCACCCTATTCTCGACTCCTCGAGTTTAATTATCCCTCCGTTCTTGATTCTGATCCCGGATTAATATTCGTGGCGTTGAATAGAGCGTTCCAGGCCGAACAGAAATAAGTTTGGGTCAACTTGAATTTTGACTAGGTAAGTTATTAGCTTCCCCTTACTTGTAATAACATGTATAAATGTTATTCTCGATACTTGTGAATGTTAATTTCGTGTTTGGGGTGATTTTTGTGGTACTTGTAAATCTGGGACAAAGGAAGTAAAACCTACTGGGTAAACTAATGAAAGGAAATGAATAAGTTGGTTTTAAACTTGTTAGTGCACTTTTGGAGTTGTTAAATTGTTAGTAAATGTTACTCCTACGTTTTGGGACGGAAAATATTTCAGCCTGGGAAAGGAATAAAAATTTCGCATTTTGGTACATTGTGCGACCGCACAAAAATACTTGGGCGACCGCACATCTTTCTGAAGGGTTTTTCAAAGAAATTGACCTGCTTGTGTGCGACCGCACAAGTAGTTTTGGGCGACCGCACAGTTATCTGAAAAACCAAAAATATTGTGTAAAGTTTGTATAAGTTGGAAGTAACCCTAGTTAAGGTATATAACCTTAGTATAAGATGTCCTAGCAAGTGTTGTGACACCTTAGGGGCATCAGAACTTGGTCTTAAACATGTATACTTATTGAATTAAAATGAGAACTTAAGTATAAGAGTAGTAACTCTTCCTTATGTCTTGAAAGTGCTATGAACAAGCACTAATGTGTTATACTTGTTGTGAATCCAATGATTGTGCACCTTAGAGGCATTAGCATCAGGTCTTAGACTTGAACATCCTAAGAATAGGATTGGGATTTTGTAAGAGTAAATGTATAATTCTTATACTTGTTTGAATGTCCAAAGATTGGAAGTTATAACTTGAAGTATAAGATAGTTAAAATCTTGTACGTGGCTTGAACATCCAAAGAATTGGATTATAACTTGAATATAAGATAATAAAATCTTGTACTTGACTTGACACCAATACATGGTAGTGAACTTGAAAGTGCCATGAATAAGCACTTACTTGTATGAGACATGTTCTTGTTGTGTATGTGCAAACATTGCATACATTTGCTTGATACAAGGTGACTTCTTGATTACTTGAAGCATGTTCCTTGTTGAGCTAGTCCACTACTTTTGGATTAGTTCTTCTCCCGTAGTTCAAGTAAATATCTACTTGTACCTTCTTGTGTGAGTCCAGCTGGTTCTCCTTGCTTGTTCGAAAATGTATAGGTTCACGCTTGTCGCGAGAGCTGGGGTTTAAGTGACAATCGGGTCCCTATGTATTTCCGCCTGACCCCTTACTACCGGCCATAGTAAGGGCATAGCTTCCTTAGTTGGATCAATAAGCCTGACTTAAGTGAATGCTAAACTCCTGTCTTGAAAACCTCGTGAATAATCATGAGTACTGATATTGGGAATGACACTGGTTACCGGGTCTTCTGATACATACTGAATAATCAGTTCCTGTTATTGATCGTGATTGTCAAAGTAATACAAGCTACGACAACAATGGTATTCTTGGGAGGAATAAGGAAGGAAACAATATCCTTATAACTTGCTTGTTTAGCCTTATGTGCTGCTTGATGAGTGGCTTAGCCTCTCATATACTTGTTACTTGATGATACTTGATATATGATTAATTGAGTATCTACTTGAATTGCATGATAACATGTCATGTAGTTGCATCTAATAGCTTACTGATATTTATCTCACCCTTTATTTGTTTCCCCCCCAGGAAAGGAAGGTTAGTGCGCAGTGAGGCTCGACATAGTTGGGAGCTTGCTTCGCAGGTCGTGATCATTTTGGGGCTTGTGTCCTTTTACACTTGGTGAGGACGATGTATTGGGTTGTATAACTCCTTATTTTGGGGTAGACAGTCTTGTTTAGTTCTTGTTGTCACTAGACATCTTGTATAGTACTCTTAATGCCAGCTTATGTGCTAGGCATGTTTCCGCTGTGTATGTATTAAGTTTGGTTTTAAATGTTCTTGTCTAGAACTCGTGTTGTGAGCTAGTATAGCTCCTTACTCTAGAGTATGTATATCATGTCAGTTTGTTAAACAAATGTCATTAAGTTTCTTGTTAAGTTTCTTGTTCCTCGTTAGGCACTCCCATCCAGGTTCGAGGTTCTATTAGGGGATCCCGGGACCTGGGGGCGTGTCAGGTTGGTATCAGAGCTACCCTGGTTTAGCTACCCTGTTTAGCTACCTTGGTTTGCTCTAAGTCTGGATAGGGTCTATGGCCTAGGTATGGGTGAGTCTTGGGGTGTTATTAATAACGCTGAGTGTTTACCTACAGGTACAATGAGTTCTGAAGGTACAAGTGGTAGTAATCAGCTGAGATCTATAACTCCTCAAGAAGAAATGGTTGATAATGTAGACTGGGATTATCCTAATCGCCTTACAAGGTTCTTGAAGCTGAAACCTCGTAGTTTTGACGGGGAATTTGATTCTAAGAAGGCAGAAGAGTGGATTGAAAGTATTGAGAAGATCTTTACAGCCTTGAGATGTGTAGGTGGTGATAAGGTAACCTTTGCAACCTTTAAACTTGAGAAAGCCGCTGAACATTGGTGGCAAGTGTTGAGTAAAAGCTGGGAACTGGAAGGTGTACCACAGACATGGGAGAATTTTCTTAAAGCATTCAAGTCACAGTTTATTCCAACAGTAGTCCAAGATAGAAAGGAGATGGAATTTCTTAATTTGGAGCAAGGAAGTCTGACGGTGGGGCAATACTCAACCAAGTTCACAGAATTGGCGAGGTATTGTGATCACTTAGTTCCAAATGAAGCCAAGAAGGCACAAAGGTTTGTTAAAGGGTTGAGGACTGAGTATAGGAAGCAACTTCTTTCTCTACAGCTCACTAGCTATCAGCAAGCAGTGGAGAAGGCTTATACTATTGAAAATGATATCGAAGAACACAAGGTGAAGTTGGGAACAACCATGACTGGTCGTGTATCAGAGAAAACTCAGGGATCTGGTTCTAGAGGTGGTAAATCTGGCCGCCAAGATCGTCGATTCCGATAGCCAACTGAAAGTAAAGGTAGTGTAGCAACTGGTTCGAGGACAACAGTCCAAGGTTCCAGGAGAGTATGTGGCTTTTGTTCGAAAGAAGGCCATTCTGAAGCAAGTGTTGCTAAAGCAAGGAAAGTGTATAGTGTGTGGTGAAGCGGGGCACTTGCTAGGAATTGTCCTAAAAGTAGAGGAAATCAAGTTGGGGTTACAAGTCAACCAACCTCAGGTTCTAAGAGAGATAGTGGGGGTCGACCAAAAGTTTAGGGTCGAGAGTTTGCTTTAGATCAGCAGGGTGTAGCTGAGTCTTCTACGGTCATAGGAGGTATTATATTACTTTCTAGTACAAGAGCGCGAGTCTTGATAGATCCAGGCTCATCTCATTCTTATGTGGCATCTCATTTTGTGTCGCATTTGCATGTTCTTCCTGATTCTATGCCTTATGTGCTAGAAGTATCTTCCCCTATGGGAGATTGCATGTTTACTTCTGAGGTTTACAAGAAATGTGAGGTTCTTGTGGGTGATCATGCCCTTCTTGCTGACCTAGTCGTGTTACCTATAAGGGACTTTGACGTGATTCTTGGCATGGATTGGCTATATGTGCATCATGCATCTGTTGATTGTTATAGAAAAGTAGTAACTTTTTCTATTCCTGGTTTGCCTGATTTTACCTTTGAAGGTGATAGGCCTTTATGTGCTATACATGTTATTTCTGCTTTAAAAGCTAGAAAACTTTTATCTCGTGGTTGTGCCAGGTATCTCGCATGTGTGCTTGATCAGAGTTTATCTGTTCCCAAGTTGGAGGATATTCCTGTTGTGTCTGAATTTTCAGATGTGTTCTCTTCTGAGTATAGCATGCCACCTGATCGAGAGCTTGAGTTCTGTATTGAGTTATTACCAGGTACAGCACCAATCTCTAAAGCACCTTATAGAATGGCTCCAGCTGAGTTGAGAGAATTAAAAACACAGCTTGAGGAATTGCTTGAAAGGGGCTTCATCAGGCCTAGTGTATCACCGTGGGGCGCACCAGTGTTATTTGTCAGAAAGAAAGATGGGACTCTGCGATTGTGTATTTATTACAGAGATATTAATCAGGTAACTATCAAGAACAAATATCCGTTACCTCATATTGATGACCTGTTTGATCAGCTTCAGGGTTCAGTAGTGTACTCGAAGCTTGACTTGAGAAGTGGTTATCATCAGTTGAAAATCAGATCTGAGGATATACCAAAGACAGCTTTCCATACCAGGTATGGGCATTATGAGTTTATTGTTATGCCATTCGGTTTGACAAATGCTCCAGCTGTATTTATGGATTTGATGAACCGTATTTTCAAGCCATATCTTGATTGTTTTGTGGTGGTATTCATTGATGACATTCTTGTGTATTCTAAGTCGCGGGCTGAGCATGAACAACATCTCAGAGTGGTATTGCAAGTTCTTCGTGAGAAACAATTATTTGCAAAATTCAGCAAATGTGCTTTCTGGTTAGAAGAGGTTTCATTCTTGGGGCATGTTGTGTCTGCTACTGGTATTGCAGTAGATCCTTCCAAAGTTGAAGCAGTTGTCAACTGGAAGAGGCCAACTACAGTGACTGAAATCCGTAGTTTCTTGGGCTTGGCTAGTTATTATCGGAGGTTCATTGAGGGATTCTCCAAGATTGCTACTCCATTGACTAATTTGACTCGAAAAGCTATTTCTTTTGAGTGGAATGACAATTGTGAAGCAAGTTTTCAGGAGTTGAAAAGGCGTTTGACTACAGCTCCAGTCTTGGCTTTGCCTAGTGGTTCTGAGCATTTCATGGTTTATACTGATGCTTCTAAAGAAGGATTGGGTTGTGTTCTGATGCAAGATGGCAAGGTAATAGCTTATGCTTCTCGAAAATTATCTCCTTATGAAAATAATTATCCTACTCATGATTTAGAGTTGGCTGCGATTATTTTTGCTTTGCATAAATGGAGACATTACTTGTATGGAACCAAATTTGAAGTCTTTACTGATCATAAAAGCTTGAAGTACTTGTTTTCTCAAAAAGAGCTTAACATGAGGCAACGTAGATGGATGGAGAAATTGAAGGACCATGATTGTACTATCCTTTATCATCCAGGAAAAGCAAATGTTGTGGCAGATGCACTGAGCAGAAAGACTTATATTTCTTGCCTGATGATTCGTGAATGGAAGATGTTCGAAGACTTATGTGATTGGAGTCCTTGTGAATCAAATCATGGAGTTATCTTTGCTAATATAAAGGCTACTTCAGATTTACTCCAACAGATCAAAGAAGCTCAGGTAACTGATTCTGAATTGCAGAAAATCATTAGTGGAATGAATGAAGGAAAGCAACCAGATTTTTCTTTCAATAGTGATGGAATTCTTACCTTCCGAGGTCGAGTTTGTATTCCAGTTGATTCTGAGATAAAGAAGAAAGTTCTTGAAGAGGCTCACAAAGCCAAGTATACTATTCATCCTGGAAGTACTAAAATGTACCAAGACTTGAAGAAACATTTCTGGTGGAACAATATGAAAAGAGAAATTGCTGAGTATGTATCCAAATGTTTGACTTGTAAACAAGTAAAGGTGGAACATCAACGTCCAGCAGGTTTGTTGCAACCATTAGAAATTCCAGAGTGGAAATGGGAGCATATCACGATGGATTTTGTGACTGGTTTGCCACGTACCAGACGAGGCCATGATGCTGTTTGGGTTATAGTAGACAGGTTGACTAAATCAGCTCACTTCTTGTCTGTTTCCATGGGATATTCATTGTCTCAGTTGGCATCTTTGTATGTTCAGGAGATAATCCGACTGCATGGGGTTCCTGTGAGTATTGTATCTGATAGAGATCCTCGTTTTACTTCTCGATTCTGGCAGGCTCTTCAGGGTGCCATGGGTACTAAATTGAATTTCAGTACTGCTTTTCATCCTCAATTTGATGGGCAATCTGAGAGACTTATACAGATTCTCGAGGATATGTTACGTGCTTGTGTTATTGATTTCAAAGGCAGTTGGGATACTCATCTTCCTTTGGCTGAGTTTGCTTATAATAACAGTTTTCAGTCTAGCATTGAAATGGCTCCTTATGAGGCTCTTTATGGCAGAAAATGTCGATCTCCTATATGCTGGGATGAAGTGGGAGAAGCTAGACTCTTGGGTCCTGAAATGGTTCAACAATCAGTTGAAAGTGTGAAACTCATTCGAGATAGATTGCGCACAGCTCAAAGTGGACAAAAGAGTTATGCAGATCATCGTAGAAGGGATCTTGAATTCCAGGTAGGTGACTTTGTATTCTTGAAGGTCTCTCCTCGTAGAGGTATAAAGAGATTTGGGAAGAAAGGAAAGTTATCTCCTCGTTATATCGGTCCATTTGAGATTCTTGAAAGAGTTGGGAAGTTGGCTTATAGAGTGGCTTTACCTCCTTCTTTATCGGGTATTCATGATGTATTCCATGTATCTATGCTTCGCAAGTATATGGCAGATGAATCACATGTTCTTGAGTATGAGGCTATTCCATTTCAGCCTGATTTGTCTTATGAGGAACAACCTGTTGAAATTCTTGACTGTAAAGAGCAAGTTTTGCGTACCAAAAGGATTCCTATTGTGAAGGTCCTTTGGAGAAATCATGAAAGTGAAGAGGCTACTTGGGAAACCGAGAAAGAGATAAGAGATAAATACCCGAGCCTATTTGAAAATCTTGGTAAGTAAAATTCGTGGGCGAATTTTCTTTAAGGTGGGGAGGATGTAACACCCATCGAATTTCTTGTTAAATATTTGACATACTTGTTAAATATTTGAACTTGCATATTATGTGTTAGTTTTACTTGGGTTAAATTTTTAACTGCTTTAAATATTTAAGGTGGTTAAATGTCTAGTTTTGACTTTTGGGTCATTTGTGAAAATTAGACTTTAGGGGTCTTTTTGTTAAAAGTGAAACTTGAGGGGCCTAAGTGCAATTCTTTGAAAGTTA
Organism: Campanula takesimana; assembly: GCA_026119855.1. Lineage (NCBI taxonomy): Eukaryota > Viridiplantae > Streptophyta > Magnoliopsida > Asterales > Campanulaceae > Campanula > Campanula takesimana. Next base: position 690,634 of record JAOWBW010000551.1, read on the forward strand.
TAAGTATATCAACTTGTTTAGCTTTCTTCTCTGGGTCATTTTACCCAAATTCAATACGTATACTCCCTCTGTTCTAAAAAGCTAGGTTAGGGTTTCACCCTATTCTCGACTCCTCGAGTTTAATTATCCCTACGTTCTTGATTCTGATCCCGGATTAATATTCGTGGCGTTGAATAGAGCGTTCCAGGCCGAACAGAAATAAGTTTGGGTCAACTTGAATTTTGACTAGGTAAGTTATTAGCTTCCCCTTACTTGTAATAACATGTATAAATGTTATTCTCGATACTTGTGAATGTTAATTTCGTGTTTGGGGTGATTTTTGTGGTACTTGTAAATCTGGGACAAAGGAAGTAAAACCTACTGGGTAAACTAATGAAAGGAAATGAATAAGTTGGTTTTAAACTTGTTAGTGCACTTTTGGAGTTGTTAAATTGTTAGTAAATGTTACTCCTACGTTTTGGGACGGAAAATATTTCAGCCTGGGAAAGGAATAAAAATTTCGCATTTTGGTACATTGTGCGACCGCACAAAAATACTTGGGCGACCGCACATCTTTCTGAAGGGTTTTTCAAAGAAATTGACCTGCTTGTGTGCGACCGCACAAGTAGTTTTGGGCGACCGCACAGTTATCTGAAAAACCAAAAATATTGTGTAAAGTTTGTATAAGTTGGAAGTAACCCTAGTTAAGGTATATAACCTTAGTATAAGATGTCCTAGCAAGTGTTGTGACACCTTAGGGGCATCAGAACTTGGTCTTAAACATGTATACTTATTGAATTAAAATGAGAACTTAAGTATAAGAGTAGTAACTCTTCCTTATGTCTTGAAAGTGCTATGAACAAGCACTAATGTGTTATACTTGTTGTGAATCCAATGATTGTGCACCTTAGAGGCATTAGCATCAGGTCTTAGACTTGAACATCCTAAGAATAGGATTGGGATTTTGTAAGAGTAAATGTATAACTCTTATACTTGTTTGAATGTCCAAAGATTGGAAGTTATAACTTGAAGTATAAGATAGTTAAAATCTTGTACGTGGCTTGAACATCCAAAGAATTGGATTATAACTTGAATATAAGATAATAAAATCTTGTACTTGACTTGACACCAATACATAAGTATGGTAGTGAACTTGAAAGTGCCATGAATAAGCACTTACTTGTATGAGACATGTTCTTGTTGTGTATGTGCAAACATTGCATACATTTGCTTGATACAAGGTGACTTCTTGATTACTTGAAGCATGTTCCTTGTTGAGCTAGTCCACTACTTTTGGATTAGTTCTTCTCCCGTAGTTCAAGTAAATATCTACTTGTACCTTCTTGTGTGAGTCCAGCTGGTTCTCCTTGCTTGTTCGAAAATGTATAGGTTCACGCTTGTCGCGAGAGCTGGGGTTTAAGTGACAATCGGGTCCCTATGTATTTCCGCCTGACCCCTTACTACCGGCCATAGTAAGGGCATAGCTTCCTTAGTTGGATCAATAAGCCTGACTTAAGTGAATGCTAAACTCCTGTCTTGAAAACCTCGTGAATAATCATGAGTACTGATATTGGGAATGACACTGGTTACCGGGTCTTCTGATACATACTGAATAATCAGTTCCTGTTATTGATCGTGATTGTCAAAGTAATACAAGCTACGACAACAATGGTATTCTTGGGAGGAATAAGGAAGGAAGCAATATCCTTATAACTTGCTTGTTTAGCCTTATGTGCTGCTTGATGAGTGGCTTAGCCTCTCATATACTTGTTACTTGATGATACTTGATATATGATTAATTGAGTATCTACTTGAATTGCATGATAACATGTCATGTAGTTGCATCTAATAGCTTACTGAGATTTATCTCACCCTTTATTTGTTTCCCCCCCAGGAAAGGAAGGTTAGTGCGCAGTGAGGCTCGACATAGTTGGGAGCTTGCTTCGCAGGTCGTGATCATTTTGGGGCTTGTGTCCTTTTACACTTGGTGAGGACGATGTATTGGGTTGTATAACTCCTTATTTTGGGGTAGACAGTCTTGTTTAGTTCTTGTTGTCACTAGACATCTTGTATAGTACTCTTAATGCCAGCTTATGTGCTAGGCATGTTTCCGCTGTGTATGTATTAAGTTTGGTTTTAAATGTTCTTGTCTAGAACTCGTGTTGTGAGCTAGTATAGCTCCTTACTCTAGAGTATGTATATCATGTCAGTTTGTTAAACAAATGTCATTAAGTTTCTTGTTAAGTTTCTTGTTCCTCGTTAGGCACTCCCATCCAGGTTCGAGGTTCTATTAGGGGATCCGGGGACCTGGGGGCGTGTTAGCGCGCGTCTGGACATCGTTGTGGGATGCGCGTACCTCGGATGAGTATGTCGGGGGGCGCGCGCCTGGCGCATAAGTTCAGCATATTTAAACAGACGGTTCACTGTTTTCGGTGAGTTTTCAAAATTTTGAAGAACCCTCCAAATTCCAAACCAAATTTTCGCGGAGAAATCACCCCAAAATACTTTCTTGCTGCTCTAGGATCAATTCCGTCACAGAAACGATGTCGGATCGTCAAAAATCTCCTCCGTTCGAGATGCCACAGGGCGAGGAGCCCGAAATTGGGGTTGAAGCTATGGACCCGAGCTTGCTTACCATCCGGCCTCATACCCACATTTCTCATTTCGTGACTTCGGGTTTGGTAAGAATGCCTCACCTTTCTTGTCGATTTCGGATTTCATGAAGTTCCGTTTTTTACCCGAAATATTATTGCAGCAGCTTTATTGATCATTCCTTGCATGTTGTTTGTTGCTGCTGATTTGTTGTAAGAAACATGTTGGGGCGCCCATTTTCATGTTCACACACTTGCATGCACATTGCCCTGCCATTGAAATCTTTGTGTCGAATTCATCCATTTTCTAGCAGTCATGCTGATGAAATTTTCGTTGTTCCTTCTTTCCTTTCAGGAGTGGACCCGTCTGACAGAGATTCGTGGTGGGGCTCATGGGCCCATCTCTATATGGAAGAGGTTGCCTGAGAATGTTCGGGCCCGAGTTACAGGGACTGATTTTGGTCTTTTTGTCACCAACCTCCCAGCTTTGAAGAATGACCCCGATGTGGTCCAGGCATTGAGGGAAAGATGGTGGGACACCACCCATACCTTCCATTTACCCATGGGCGAGGTGACTATGACGCCTACCGATTTCACAGCTTTGACGGGCTTGCCGTTCATAGGGATGCATGTCCTTTTTGGTTTGAGAGGGGCTGTTCGGACTCCGGACGAGTTACTGGCTTTGGTTGACTGCCGGTTCGAGGTCAAGAATTCTCGAGTGACATGGGGGCGAATCCGGGCCTATTTCGGCATCTTAATGGCTGAGGCTCGAGGTGTTACTGCTGATCGGGTCGATGCCATGGCCCGTTGCTTTATTTGGTACCTGTTATCCCATACTCTATTTGCCAACGGGGGATCTTCGGCCTCTTTGGCTCTGCTCGACTTGTTAGTGGATCTGGACCAGATCGGCCAGTATAACTGGGGTGCAGCGGGCTTAGCTGCTTGTTATCACGGCATGAATTTGACCAGCCGCTCGACCACTAGCTCGGTTACGGGCTTTAGCTTGCTGTGGGAGGTATACCACTTACTGTCCCTTTTATATTCTCCTTGCCTTGGTCATAACTGCCTTTTTTGTTGACTGTCATTAACTTTGCTTCTGTCTCTTGTCTACAGCTCTGGGCCTTTGCTATCCTGAATCTGAGGGATTTCAAGATTGATAAGGAAGGCCAGACCCAGTATCCGGACTGTGCACGGTGGGCGTACAAGAAGAGGAATATGAAGACTGGTACAAACCCCATTAGTCTTACTTCGGCCCGACGGCATTTGGACACCTTGAGGTCTGAGTCTGTTGCCTTCTCTTTGTATCCGTGGAGATCAGTTCAGCACTGGTTTGAGCATACTCTTATTCCTACCCATTCTCGGCTTTTGATGAGTTCGGGTGAGTGCATGGCTCTGTATTTGGGAGACAGAGTGTTCTGGCAGCATGGTATCCAGGTGACAGACTTTTACACCCCCTCGTCCTGCAGTTCCAGACGTTCCTCCTTTCTGCCCTCGTAATTGGAGGTCACTTTCAGAGGTCGATCGCGCGGCATACATGGCAGGGATTGATGCCGTCCCTCACATTCACTTGGATCAGGATTATGGCCTCTTCAGGGAGAACAACTTGATGCAAGGCTTCATGTTTGCTGATCCGAGGAGATCACAGGCTGCTCCTACGACCTCCGCTCGGTTTTATACTACCGGTGCAGGGTATTGCTTTGATCCTCCTTTGCCTCCTCCCTACTACACTTATTCAAACTTCGGGGTCTTTGAGGAGCAGAGGGAGATTGTTCCCGAGGACATGTCACCAGAGAGAGAGCCTCCTGCTCAGGCTGCTGTGGTATGTTTTTCTGACCATCTTTGCATTTCTCAGTTCCAGTCTTGTTTTTCTGTCCCTGATGCAATTTTATTTCTGCCCCCCGTTGTAACAGGTACCGGTAGCTGCTTATAGGCACTTGGGCAGACAGAACAAGGGGATGAGGAGGAGACTGCTTCAGCTGGAGGATAAAGTACTAGAGCTGTGCAAGGACATTGCCGACATGACTAGAGAGGCTGCTGGTGTTGTCTCTGGTGCTGCGAGAGGAGCTGCCCGAGGTGCTCGAGGCATGAGACGAGGTTGCAGAGATGCTGCACTGGATATTGATGAGGCTGTCTCTTCAGCGAGGCAGTCACTGAGCAGGAGTCTGAGCCGGGGAGGCAGTCAGAGCAGGGGTGGAGCCAGCCAGAGCAGAGGTGGTGCGAGTTCATCTCGGCGGGTGCAGAAGAGGAGCCGGCATGAGATCAGAGTTGAGGAGTCTGAGTCTGAGGATGATGATGATGAGGATGATGATGATGATGAGGAGACCGAGAGCGGCAGCAGGGGGTGAGCACAGTGCTGGTGATGATGTGCCCGAGCTGTTGTGGCTGAGAGGATGGGGGATTGAGAAACCTTTACTTTTGCCTGTAATAACATTTAACCTGTATTTACAATCCTAGTTATCTTACTACTCATTTTATGTTTTATTAGCGACTCGTCTTAGATGTCGACCTTTAGAAACAAATGTGTGCCCAAAGAATGCTTGTTGTTGATGCTTGAACTCCTTTTCGCTGCTGGGATTTGATTTTGCTGCAGGTTGGATATGTTGAAGTACTTGGGTTCTGTTCTGAATTGACAAGGGCTATTTCTGTCTGAAATGCTGTCAAAGGCGCGCGCGCTGGGACTTGCTAGTGGGAGGCGCGCGCGTGGTGAAGCCTTGGTCGGAGGCGCGCGCTTCTGGCCTGCTGAATTACAGCCCCTTTCTTTTTCTGATCAGAATGTTCCAACAGCTATAATTTTGAACCATTTTCGACCAGAATGGTCACACAGCATTCTTTTCCAAACACTTTCTCCTCCTAAACCACAAAATTCTTGTCAAAATGGCCCCAATGATTTTCTCTTTTGAAGTCAAGGTTTCCATCCCCGAGGGTGAGAAGTCCGTTCCAATGGTGAACGTCGTTCTAGCTGTGGGGTCCGTCTCGATGGTGGAGAAGCGTCCGAGCATTTTTGATCGTTTGGGAAGGCCCAATGACGATGTTGTTGACCCCGTGAGACCGGTGGTTCATGTGCGGGACTATAGACCCCGTCATTTTCCCAAGAAGAAGAAAGGTAAGGGAAATTCCTCCCATGTGTGGAAGCGTCCCATGGTTGTCCCCGCTAAGGCTCCGCTTGATAAGGGCAAAGGGAAAGCCGTTGATGAAGCTCCGTCCCGTCCTAGCGTTTTCTCCCGTCGTGGTGGTCCCAAGAATGTTCTGTCCCCATCCAAGAAGACTAAAGGGCATAACAAGAAGCAATGGGTTCCCAAACCTAAGAAAGATTAGATTTTTCTTTGTACCCCAAGAGATTGCAATTAAATTAGACCACTTTGTTTTAGGATTTAATGTTTTGATGTCTTTTGTTGCTCAATAAATCCGTTGTAATGGCTTGAATAATTCATTGAATAAATTGCATCTTGTTATTTGAAGTGAATTGGGTATTTTTGATATGTTTTAGACCGCACCCGAAGGTTGCCTACGTTCCTCCAGTTGGGAGGCTCAGGTCTCCGTAGTTCAAACAAACAAAGACCATTTTTTTTTTATTTTTTTTTTTTTGTGTGCACCCTGTTTTTTGCCTAGACCGCCCTTTCGGGTTTTCAATCTAGCGGGCTTCTTTTTTGCACGTGCTCTAATTTTTGCCTAGGCCGCCCTTGCGGGTTCAACCTAGCGAGCGATTTTTTTTTTTTTTTATGGTCTTTGTTTATTAAGCATAGAACCTCTTGAGCTTGTCGAGGTTGACCTCCTTTGGCAGCCGGTCACCATCTAAATCCACGAGTCGGACTGCACCGCCGCTTAGTATCTTTTTGACTACGTACGGACCGATCCATCGGGGTCCCCATTTCCCCAGGGGATTCATGGCATTAGGAGGATGTTGTCTTAAGACCAAATCTCCCACATTGATGTTTCGAGGCTTCACCTTTTTGTTGAAAGCTCTTGCCATCCTTTGCTGATATGCCCTTGTGCGTTCGAGTTCTCTTAGCCTTCTCTCGTCGAGTAAGGCTAGCTGTTCATATCGACTTTGCATCCAATCGACCTCGTTGACTTGATTCTCAAGGAGGACCCGTAGAGATGGGACTTCAAGTTCGATTGGGAGTACGGCTTCAGAACCATAGACTAATGCATAAGGAGTTTCTCCTGTTGCTGATCGTATTGATGTGCGGTAGCCCCACAATGCTAATGGTAGCTTCTCGGGCCAATCCCTTCCTGTTGAGGCCATTTTCTTGACGATGGTCTCGATGGTCTTATTTGCTGCTTTAACCGCGTCATTTGCTTGGGGACGGTAAGGAGATGACTTGTGCTTGGTGATCTTGTATTCTACCAAAAGTGCATCCATTTCCTTCTCAAAGTGAGAGCCGTTGTCGGAAATGATTTCATGAGGCACGCCCTATCGGCACATGATATTAATCTTTACAAATTCGGCCACTTTCTTGGCGTTGAGGGTCCGATAGGCTTGTGCTTCGACCCACTTTGTGAAGTAGTCGACGGCCACTAGGACGAATGACTGCCCATTGCTTCCGGCAGGATGGACTTTACCGATGATGTCTATCCCCCAACAAGAGAAAGGCCAGGGTGTGACCATGTTGTAAAGTTGCGAGGGTGGAGCATGTTGCAGATTAGCATGGAATTGGCACTTGGCACACCTTTTGACTTTCTCGATACAGTCTCGTTCCATAGTGCTCCAATAGTAACCAATGCGGAGTATCTTCTTGACTAGCATAAACCCATTCATGTGGGATCCACACTCTCCTTCGTGCACTTCACACATTATCTCTTGAGCTTCGGCCTCATTGGCGCATAAGAGATTGATCCCGTCGTGGTGCCTTTTATAGACTCGGTCCCCAATTAGTACGTACCGAGAGGCTAGCCTTTGCAGAGCCGCTTGAGACTTCTTGTTGCTATTCTCGGGATAAGTGCCATCTTTAAGGAAATTTATGATATCCTAATACCACGGAGAGTTTGTTTGAACCTCGTTGATCTCGATACTCATGCAGTACGCCGGACTGTTCCTTCGGGCAATTTTGAAAGGCTTCACCATTTTCCCTTTGGGCATTTCGACTAATGAAGCTATGGCGGCCAGTGCATCGGCGAAGCGATTTTTATCCCTTGGCAGGTAGTTGAAAGTGATCTCTTGGAATTGTTCAACCAATTCTTCAAGGTGCTGACCATACTATTGGAGGGTCGGGTCTTGGATTCGCCATTTACCCGATTACTGATTGATAAGGAGCAAAGAGTCACCGAATACTTCTAGTTCCGTGACGTTTCTTTCGAGAGCTGCTTTGAGCCCTGCTATGCATGATTCGCACTCGGCAATGTTGTTGGTAGCTTCGAATTCCAGGCGTATGGCAATGGGAGTGTAGATGTCTTTTGGATCGACAAGCAATACCCCTATACCAAAACTGTGTTTATTGGCGGCGCCATCGAAAAAAAGTTGCCACTTATTTTCCTCGGTTGCAGTACAAATTAAATGCTCGTCGGGGAACTGTACGTCTTCCCCCTTCACTTCGTCACACGGGAATTCGGCAAGCTGGTCACTGAACACTTTCCCCCTGACGGATTTTAGTGTGACGTAAGTGATATCATAGCCGGCGAGCATGAAATACCATTTGGCTATTCTTGTTGACATGAAAGGCTTCTCGAAGATGTAGCGGAGTGGGTCCACCTTTGCTACTAGCTTGATCGGAAAAGCTTCCATATAGTGTTTGAGCTTTTGAGTAACCCAAACCAATGCTGCACATGACTTCTCTAAGACAGAGTAGTTCTTTTCGCCTCCTTGGAATCGGCGACTGACAAAATAAATGGCATTCTCCTTTGTGGACTCTCGTTTCTCTTGTGCTAACATAGCCCCTAGGGCTTCATCATTGACAGTGAGATAGAGCAAAAGAGGCTTCTCCTTGTGCGGCGGAACTAGAAGAGGAGGGCACGTCAAGTAATGCTTCACTTGGTCGAAGGCTTCTTGGCACGCGTCGGTCCATTCTAGAGCCACATTCTTCTTGAGTAGCTTGAAGATTGGCTCGCACATGGAAGTGAGTTGGTGCACAAACCGACTGATGTATTGCAGTCTGCCCATGAAACCTTTGATCTCTTTCTGCGTCTTTGGAGGAGGCATGTCAATGATTGCCTTGATTTTGGAGGGATCTACTTCAATTCCCCTTTCAGTGACCATATAACCAAAGACTTTGCCTCGGATAACACCGAACGTGCACTTTGCAGGGTTGAGCCTCATCTTGTATTGACGAAGCCTTTCGAAGAACTTGCGGAGATCGATTAAATGTTGACCATCGGTCCCTTTGGAGTGAATGATCATGTCGTCCACATAGACCTCGATTTTTTTGTGAATCATATCGTGGAACAAGTCTGTCACGGCTCTTTGGTAGGAATCCCCAGCGTTTCTTAACCCAAATGGCATGACTGTGTAGCAAAAGGTACCCCACGGTGTTGTGAAGCCTGTCTTATGTTGATCTTCCTCGGCCATGAGAATCTGATTGTACCCAGCGAACCCATCCACGAATGAGCGAACCTCGTAGGCAGCAGTGGATTCGACCAGCATGTCGATGTTAGGGAGTGGAAAATCGTCTTTCGGGGAAGCTTTGTTCAAATCCCGGAAGTCCACACAAACTCGAACCTTGCCGTTTGCCTTTCTGACTGTCACGATGTTGGCTAACCATGTCGGATACTCGATAACCTTGATGAAACCCACACTGAGGAGCTTCTCGATCTCGTCTTTGACTTGCAGAGACCATTCTGGCTTGATCTTTCTGAGCTTCTGCTTTACTGGCTTGGCATCTTCTCTGATCGGAATTCTGTGCTCCGCTACCTTTCTGTCCAAACCCGGCATGTCTTTGTATGACCATGCGAACACATCCACACATTCTCTGAGCAGTGCAGTCAGTCTGTCTCTGTCGTCCCCCTTGAAGAAGCTTCCGATCTTAGTTTCCCTTGGCTCTTCGTCGGTACCCAGATTAACAACATGCAATTCTTCGTCAGCCCCTGGACCATTTTCACCACGACTACGGACCTGTTGAGCAAGTTCATTTAAGTATGTTGTGTTTTCGTGGTCTATTTCATCATAATTTGAATCGTTATTAACTTGTTCATTAAGTTCATTATTAGTTAATTCATCATTTATGATATTTGCAATCTCAGGGTACTCAGAAATATCAAATTTTTCATTAGCAAAGAAAGGAAACACACGCTCGGCTATGGCCTCCATATCCTCTTGGGTGAGGGTATTAGAGACACTCTCGGACTCGAAAGCAAGTGTGAGCCGCTCTTCCTTTGTTGCTGTGCGGGGTATGCAACCCATTTCTTGGACTAAGAATTCCTCGGATACCACGGGCCCGTTCGTAGAATACCAATTGTTGATCGGCTCGGAGCTTGGCGGGATCTCACTGATAGTCTCATTCATGATGACGGTGTCATGGATGGCGTTGACTTGGTATTCATTCATTATGGCAAGCTCTTCGAACATGATGATTTCTGTCTCGGACTCTATAGTCACCTTCCTTCCCCACCATTCACGGGGCGACATGGGAGTTGGTTCCCTTTCGGATTTCTGGATCTCACAATCGGAGAAGATTTCGAGACCGGGCTTTTTGACACCCTTATTGTTAACCCATGGCTCGGGAAAGATCATGTATGGAACGTCTTCCCCTTGGCGGACAAAATAGCCATTCAACGTCTTGCGGTAAGGCCTTAGATTAGGGACCTCATAACGACGGCCTTCTTTATGAGCTCCGGCCTTTTCATTCTTGATCGCTTGCTCTTGTTTCAAGTCTTCTCTGGAAGGCTCGTACCCCAAACCGAATGTGTTCTTGGCAAATGGGACTCGCACAGGATGTAGGATTCCTTGTTGATATTTCCCTAGTCCTAAACCAGGGAAGTAGTCCATATTCCTCATCATGCGGAGGACTTTGTGATTGCTGGGGGTCCATGATCCGTTTCCCCCTTCTTTATCAATGGCGTTTATTGAGACACCGGAGAGAGTGGAGTCTGGTAAACCATGCTGAACTTGGTGGACGGGCTCACCTTTTCTGTGGATAGTGACGTTTTCGGCCATGACGGTCACTATTTCATCACCATTTCGGATCTTGACACATTGATGGAGAGTTGACGGGACGGCATTAGAACTGTGAATCCATGGTCGACCCAAAAGCAAGTTGAACGAGGCCGGGATGTCAAGCACTTGGAATGGAACGGACATGACCATGCTCCCAAACTCAATGTCTATTTCGATCATGCCCATGATTGTACGGGCGGTGCTGTCATAACCTCGGATTACTTGAGTAGAAGGCTTCAAATCGGAATCCTTAAGCCCCAGTATGCCCATGATTCTGCCAGGCATGAGGTTGAGTGCGGAACCACCGTCCACTAAGACTCTTGAGATGGGCCTCCCCCTTGCTCGTACCTTGAGGTAAATAGCCTCGTTGTGGTCGGAACCAAATGGTGGAAGGTCCATATCGGCAAAGGTGATGACGTTGCCAAAATGAATGTGACTGATCATTGCCGTGAGGTCCTCGGGAGTAGTATCAGGAGAAATTGATGTATCATCGAGATTGCGGATGACAAGATCTCGGTGTTTCTTTGAGGATGCGATGAGGTCCTAAATAGAGATGTTGGCTTGAGTTTTCTTGAGTTGGATAAGTAGAGGATCTTCGGGAGTGTCGCGAGCTTGCGGACTTTGAGAAGAGGAGCTTGGTGCGGAAGTGGAAGTGGAAGGGTTGCTTGCTATGACTCGACCGGATCGAGTTAGCATGTTGACGTTCCCATCTTGCTTCTTTTTCCTATTCTCTAGTACTTCCCTCATTACCTCATCGTAAGTCACAACATAACAAGAATTGTCGAGTTTATTCATAACATTGGGGCCCCCATTCACAATTGGGATTGAATGGGTGGTCCCCTCGAGTTCTCCTATCTCTATTACATTGACATGTTTGCCATTAGTCACTACAAATTCTTTCTTGTCTATGAGATCTTGAATGACATTGCGGAGAATGAAGCATTCCTCGGTGGTGTGGCCACTATATTGGTGGTAGCCACAATATTTGTGGTGAGCATGATTGGGGTTGACCGTCTTGGGTTGGTACCCTTGTACGGGTGTGACTTGACCCTTTGCTTTGAGGACTTCGAAAGCTTCGGTTTGAGTCATGCCTTGGAGAGGCGTGTAGACATGGTCATTTCGAGACTTCTTCCCTTGGGGTGGAGGAACCTTTTTGTAATTCCCTTTGTCGATAGTGACGGCGTTGACCGAGGCCTCTTTTGTGGAGTTGGAAGCGGTCTTGTAGCGGTAGCTAGGAGCACTTTTCTTCACTTCCTTGAGCAACTCGTCCATTCGGACCCCCGCCTCATACATTTGGGAGAAATCCGCATAGCAAGCCCCACTTAGGTGGGTGCGGAGATCAATTTTAAGACATTTGAGAAAGATGTCCATTTGCTCCTTGGTATTTGGCCTTTCCACAATCTCGGAGAGTTTATCATTCCATCTCCTTGTGAAGTCGATGAAGGACTCGTGGTCTCGTTGAGTAGTGTTCTCTAGCTCTTTCCTTGTGGGCCGGTGAGTGGTGTTGCCTTGGTATTGGTTCTTGAAGGCAAGCATGGCGGAGTCCCAATCAAGACGGACAGTGAGCGGGAGAGTAGCATACCAATCTTTTGCCGCCCCCTCGAGAGTGAGAGGAAAGCATTGAGCCATCACCTTGGGGGAGACCTTCTTCGGAACCATTGCCCAAATATAAGTCTCAATGTGAGCCATAGGACAAGATTTGCCCTTGAATTTGCTTATGTCGGGCATCTTGAACTTATCAGGAAGAGCGGCCATAGTACTCATGAGGATGGATGATTGATAAAGTCTTGTGTCGGAGCCTTTCCCCATGTTGAGCCTATTGAATTTTTGGTCGATGTAGGCCATGATAGAATCCACCATTTTGGGCTCATTGTTCTCGGAACTTGGCTCTCCCACTTTCTTGGTGCGGGTGTTGACATAAGGACTTTTGAACAAACCTTCGGTCCATTCGGATTCGTCATCGTCATTTTTGCTCTTCCCTTGGCAAGATTAGTGAGCTTTTCTTTCATTAGCTCCATCTCGGCCTCGTGGGCCTCCCTTTGGCTGTCGAGGTGGGATTGCCAAATGTCGTCTTTGCTTTGTGTCTCCTTATTAAGGGTGGAGACTTGCTCTTGGAGGAGTTGGACCATGGTTGCGAGTTGCTCGAGAGTCATGGTATTGTTGGTGTTGGAGCCGCCGGCCATTGTTGATGTAGGAGCTGTTGGAGTGATCTCTTCACGGACTAACCGATTTGCCGAATTCCGGTAGACTCTGTAAGTACCAATTGAACCTATATTGCAGAAGAGGCCCTTGTCAGTCTTGAGTAACACTTGCGGTCCACGAAGAGGCTTAAAACACACAGTTGGGCACACGACTCGAACCACATAAGAAAAGAATCTTTTTTTTTATATAAGTCGGAGGGAATGGATCCCTTTTGGGGTTTCTAAGAAAATAATGGAATCGTCACACTAGTATATAGACCATCTCGCGGTCCCATATACTCATCGGATTCCATCGCGTTTGTGAATCCTACATGTATCGGGATTAAACTAAATTAATGTAGTAAAGCATACATGCGGGGACGGGTTTTTATTTTTGTCCAAAATAACCACTTTTGGGGACGGATTTTTATTGTGTCCGTTTCAACAAGTTGGCATATATGATTTGAAGACATTAGTTTAGGGAAATCTCGGTACATGGAAACCGACTTGAGTCACGGAGTGTTAGACCCTAACTAGAATTGTGTGGCTTGTGCTCGGCTTGAATATGAGGCTCAAAGGTCACCCCCGGCATGTAGTCATGAACTACGCCACGGGCTGAGGTTTACCGCTTCGAAAGAGCCAAGGTCGAGTGGAGCTTGAAACTTTCTAGGACGGGCCTCGACGGGTTTGGGGTTGGACTTGTGCGACTCGATAGTGAGCAGTTGATAAGAATTGTGCGTGTAGTGTGAGGTCTAACAAGTGACAAAACATATTTTTTTTCAAAGGAAATGAAAAAAAAATAAGCAGGTAATTTACAACTTTCGAATCACCCGTGTGACCGATAAAATAGAACATAAAATTAAAACAGTCCAAAGTTCAGAATAACCACTGATGCAGGCAACTGTGCCCACACCCCCATCATACTGCTCTGTTCTGAGACCCGTTTCTGTTCTGGGAACCAACCCAGAAGCGTGCGCCTCTGAGTGTTGATACGAGACGCGCGCGCATGGCGCGATGCTATTGGGAGGCGCGCGCTTCTGGGCACACCTGTCAGATTGTCAGATTTTGGACTCAGGGGATTGCCCTGGTCCTATGTGCATGTTGTAACCCCTGCAGAAATGATTAGTGGAGAATAGCAGAAGAAGAAGATGAAGAACATGAAGAAGCGGGCGATTCTGGTCCTTGATGCGGGATGTGCGTGCCTTAGGCTGAAGAGGCCAGAAGCGCGCGCCTCCCCCATCAGGAGTCAGAATGCCCAGAAAAGATGTAGATTTTGATCAGAATGCAAGTTTAACCCTCAAACGTCCCCAGCGGAGTCGCCACTGTAGATACCCCGGGGGAAACACGGCTTGGCTAGAGCGCGTGAATTATCCTAGGATGTCTAACTTGTTTTTAGAGTCGCCACCTATGTTTTGAGGAACATAAGAAAAACCTATTGATAATAGCCTAAGTTTGATTACGAAAACAGAGATTCTTTGTTTTGAGGTTCGGGGGTTGGGTTACGAGATGGGAAGTACCGAAACACCCATCTCGCCCAACTAAAGTTGGTCTTGCTTGATCAAAATCTACATGAATGATAAACGTTCTTCTTCTTCTTCTTTAAATCATAAAAAGGGGTTTTTAAATAGAGTTTGGAATGTAGGAGATAACTCTTTAACCGACCTCAATGAGATGAGGTGATCATTAGAGTCATGTCCCAAAATGATTTAGGTTATTGCACTTTGATAAAACAAAAAGAAAGAGAAAAGAGATGAAGTTAAGAAGGGGAAAGAAATAACTTTACCTAGACTTCAAGAGACTTCAAACACTTCTTGATGAATTCTTTGGAGAAATCCTTTGGAAATGCTTTGTAAGTGTGAATTTTAGTGTCTTATTGAGAATGTAAGATCGAGATCCCCAAGGTCCTTGAAAATGGAGGTAAAGGGGGGTTTTTATAGGTGAAAGAGAGATGTTTTTGGTGCCAAAACTCAGTCACCAAGAAATCTTTCCCGGGCAAAATCCTGTAAATTGAGCAAGGGAGAGAATCCTGGCCAGAAATCTGTAACCGACGCCCAGAGGCGCGCGCTTCCTGCTTTAGGGGCAGGAGGCGCGCGCGTCTGGATCCTCCTGTCGGAGGCGCGCGACTCAGAGAAGGCGATTTTGACAGAATGGACTAGAAAGTCAGCCCTGTTATTCAGTTTAGTCTCTGGACTTAACGAAGTCAGTCAGAACTTAACGGAAGTGACAGAAACTAACGAGAAACACTTAAAATGGGGAGAAACACAAGATCAAATGTGCAATCGGGGTGAGCGGTCCAAGGTGGGGTGTCTACAGCTGGTCTGATTCTCTTAAAGGGATACGTAGGCAGCCTTTTGGCACGACCAACCCATCACCCAGAATACCATCTCACCGACACTCCATCAAAAACGAATTCATCATCAAACTCCGCCAAAGCATCTACCACAACATCACGAATCCATCCAACGTCAATGGTAAGTGAAGGTATGGACATCATTCATCTCTCTCAAGAAAATCTCTGCTTTCAAAAATCACTTCACACACAAAATCACTTTACTTCTCCCTCATGCAAAAGTGCTTCAAAATCACATCACACCACAAGCACGATTTCGCTCAATCTTCATACTTCATGCATTTTCTTGCACAAACACGTATACCTGCAAAAGCACACACATACCAGGTACCACTACAAGGTCAACAACATCTGCAACTCAGGACATTTCATCCCCAGCAGAAAGTGATCAGCAGTCAACTACGCCTACATCCCCACAGAGTCAAATAACTACAGTTCAATGACAACAACTCGGTCCATGATGAGCCGCAAGAATCATCACCTTTCCATCAAGCGACAACAATGTCACATACGGGCAAACGGATCCCGCATCAGCAAACGGATCTCGTATTAGCAAACAGATCCCGCATCGGCAAACGGATCCTGCATCAGCAAACGGATCCCGCATCAGCAAACGGATCCCGCTTCAGCAAACGAATCCCGCATCAGCAAACGGATCCCGCTTCCAGCAAATGGATCCCGCATCAGCAAACGGATCCCGCCATTGGCAAAGCCACTCACACAGGGAGCGCACCTTTATCTCTCAGCAAAGCCGCTCACACAGGGAGCACACCTTTATCCCTTGCAATTTCAAATTCCTGCTTTTATCGAGTCTTTTCTTTTTCTTGGTGATGTCCTAGGCGGATGTCTTTCTTTCGTCGGCGGGTTTGCTTTGCAATCCATGCTGCCGAGGGGCTCTGTAGACACCCCGCCTTGGACCGCTCACCCCGATTGCACACCTGATTTTGTGTTTCTCCCTCTTTTAAGTGTTTTCTGTTAGTTTCTGTTACTTTGGTTAAGTTTCAGGCGGGCTTCGTTAAGTCCAGGGACTAAACTGAATAACAGTTCTAACTTTCTAGTCCATTCTGTCAAAATTTGCCTTTCAGAGTCGCGCGCCTCCGCCCCTTGAGGCCAGACGCGCGCGCCTTCCGCCGCCTATGTGGGATGCGCGCGCTTCTAGGGTGTGTCAGTTACAGATTCTGCCCAAGAATTTCTCCCTTGCTCATTATACATGATTTTACCCGGGAAAGATTTCTTGGAGACTCCGTTTGGCTCTAAAAACTCCCCTTTTTCAACTATAAACCCCCCCCCCCAATCCATCATTAGGAGGGGGACCTTGGACCTCTTTTAAGACCTTAAGACTTTTCCACCTTGAACCTTGGACTTTTGAATCTCAACCTTGAAAACTCATCTCTAAACAAAACTCTAGGCAATTTACAAAAGGTATTCTCTTCAAGTATTCAACCTCTTCTTCAAGACTTTTCAAGAGGTTCTCCTTGAAGGATATTATAGGTAAAATGACTTAACTTTATTCTTCTTCTTCTTCTTCTTCTTCTTCTTCTTCTTCTTCTTCTAATTCTAATTCTTCTTCTTCTTCAATCAAAATGTGCAATCACCCAAAACCATTTGGGACATGCACCAATAGCTCTTTCATTACATTGAATTGGCCTAGGAGTTATCTCCTTACATTCTAAACAATAAAACCCCTTTTTATCATTATTCAAATAGGAAGAACACATTTATCTTTAAAGTGAATTATGGACAAACAAGACCGACATTGCTCGGGCGAAATGGGTGTTTAAGTACTTCCCATTTCGTAACCTAACCCCCGAACCCCTCATCCCAAAGAATCTCTGTTTTCGTAAATCAAACTTAGGCTCATAAACATTAGGTTTTCTTACATTCCTCAAAAATGTGGGTGGCGACTCTAAAATCAATTAGACATCTTAGGATAATTCACCGCTCTAGCTAAGCCGTGGTTTCCCCCGGGGTATCTACACAAACTCATAATAAAAGGGCCGAAGCATGTAGTGGCCACCCGAGTCTGTACATTCTCGGGCAGTTTCCTCCATACAAAAATGGGTGCCTGAGCCCCACCTTGGATTTCGGTCAGACAGTTCCACCTCTGAAAGGAAACAAGAAACAAAGAAAAATTCGTCAGCATAACGGCTAGAAAATGGCCAAACCCAACATGAAGAATTCAACAAAATCACTACATGCAAACAAGTGTGTGAACATGCAAATGGGTGCCCAGGTATTCCTTTCACAACAAATCAACAAGAACAGCAATATGCAGCCATGATCAAAAGGGTTGCTGCAGCAGTATTACGGGCAACAATGACACAGCCCCAAAATGCGAAAAATCAACAAGGAAAAGGCGAAATCCTTACCAATCCTGTGGAAACAAAGTGGGAGATATGAGTATGGGAGTCATAAGCAAGCTGCCTTGGGTCCATAGCCTCGACCCTAATCTCGGCTTCTTCGCCCATGGGCATCTCGAAAGGAGGAGTTTGATGAAAACTCGACATGATTCCTCGATGGAATGGTCTCAAATGAACAAAGGAAACGTTTTGGGATGTTTTCCTCACGAGATTTCGACTCAGAATGCAGAGAGTTTGGGCAATTTTTGAACTTGGCTCGAACAGAATGAGCAGTTTTTGAATATATGTTCAGAACTTATGCGCAATGCGCGCGCCTCCCGCTACCCTTTTAAGACGCGGGCGCGTCCCACAGCCATTCTCGGACGCGGGCGCCTCCCGTGTCCAGTCAGGCCCAGGTCTAAGTTCCCATGCAGGAATAAATACATCACATCAATGTTCTTTCAACTTCCACCCGAGTTTTCAGCTCCATTTTGGACATTTCAAGTACAAAAACTCCGCAACGGACATCATTAAATCCGACGGTTACAAGAGTCAAGTTCAATCTCAACATTTTCCTCTCTCCAAAGGGGAAATATCTTTTCGATCCGCAGTCAACTGTACCCGCACCACACAAAAGTCATAAAGTCAACAGCTGTAGACACCCCACCTTGGACCTCTCATGTCCCGATTGCATACACATTCTGTGTCTTCTCTTTTCTGTCAATTTTCGTTAACTTTCGTTACTTTCCGTTAAGTTCTCGACTTACCCCGATAGTCTTGGACTTGACAAAGTGACAAAGTCAACCTTGAGTCTTTATTTCATTTGTTTTTGTTGACTTTTGTGATGTTCATTAAGTTTCTGACTGATCTCGTTAGTTTTTGGACTTGACTGCATAACAGGGTTAACTTTTGGGTTAAAATATGTATTTTCTGAAGATGGGACGAGCGCGCCTCCGGCCTTCTTTGTGAAAGGCGTCTCCACGGGAGGAGCGCTCTTCCCACCTCCAAAATCTCATATTTTACCTCCTTTTCTGATTTGTAAACTCCCAAGTCATTATGCCTTGGCTTGATCCGGGGAATAACCATTCTTGTCAACACAACCACCACCCCTACCCTATAAATACCTCTTGTTTCCACCATGGAAGGGGGGATCTTCTCTTTAACAAAAACTCTCTTAACACAACAAGAGAAAAGACTTTTCTTAACTCACAACTCTCACACACACACCCAAAAAAAACTTCATTTTCAAGGGTGGTTGATATAGACAAGTTTGTTTCTTCTCCACTCAAGCTAAGGTACAATCTTCTTCTAATCTCATCTTACTTCTTTTTATTTAGACATTCTCTTCATCTTTTTACCTTCTCAATGGGTATGCAATCTCCATAAACGGAATACAACCAAAAGGCCACTTCACTATTGAAGTTTGGCCAAGGTTACATTCCCACATTTCAATTCCATTTTTACATTTAATTTCTTCTCTTAATATAATCGTTCAACATGTAATCATTTGACATTTTATCAATAAAAGTATTTTCTTTCATTTCCCCTTTCTTTTCATTATCCTTGTTAGCACAAATTAGTACAATTAAATAGAAGAACATGTAAACATCAAGAACACCAAAAGTAACAAGACCGGCTTAAGCCGGGCGGAGTGGGTGTTTAAGTACTTCCCACTCCGTCACCTAACCCCCGAACCCTTCTCTTCCCGAATCTCTGGTTTTCGTATAAAAAGGCTATTTTTCTTAGGTTTTCTCGCGTTCCTCTAAAACGTGGGTGGCGACTCTTAAAATCAAGTAGACATCCTAGGTAATTCACGCGCTCTAGCCAAGCCGTGGTTCCCCGGGGTATCTACAGTGGTGACTCCGCTGGGGATATAGAGGGTTAAACTTGCATTTTCTGCTTTTGGTGTTCTAATTTTTGTTTTCTGGGCATTCTGGTAAAAAGGGTGGGAAGCGCGCGCTTCTGGCCTTCTTGGCCTAAAGCGCGCGCGTCCGACCCCTTCTACCAGAATCGCCCGCCTCTCATTTTGTTCTTCGAATTTCATGTTTCTGTGCTAACAGTTTCTGCAGGGGAAAGTTACATGATTTGGGACCAGGGCAATCCCCTGAGTCCATAGTTTTTGACATTCTGACAGGTACCCCAGATGCGCGTGCCTCCAATTCCCATATCAATGCTCTGAGGCGCACGCTTCTGGGTAAATTGCCAGAACATCATTCAGTTCCCAGAACAGAAGCAGTGCACAGAAACAGAACAGAATGACAGTGTGGGCACCGAGCCTGCACATGAACAATTTTACTTTCTGTTTATTTTTATCGGTCACACGGGTGATTCGAGAGTTGTAATTATGTGCTTATTGCTTTTATTTTCTTTTGAAAAAAAAAGATATTTTGTCACTTGTTAGACCTCACACTACGCGCACAATTCCTATCAATTGCTCACTATCGAGTCGCACGAGTTTAACCCCAAAACCGTCGAGGCCCGTCCTAGAAAGTTTCAAGCTCCACTCGACCTTGACTCTTTCGAAGCGGTAAACCTCAGCCCGTGGTGTAGTTCATGACTACATGCCGGGGGTGACCTTAAGCCTCTCTTTAGCCGAGCACCAACCACACAATTCTTAGTTTAGGTTCTAACACTCCATGACCAAGTCGGTTTTCATGTACCGAGATTTCCCTAAACTAATGTCATCAAATCATACATGCCGTTTCCAAGAGAAACAAATGGTTGTCATGGACGAAATAAAAATCCGTCCTCAAAGTGGTTATTATGGACGAAAGTAAAAAATCCGTCCCCGCATGTATGCTTTATGACATTAATTTAGTTTAATCCTGACACATGTAGGAATCACAAGCGTGGTGGAATCCGATGAGTATATGGGACCGCGAGAAGGTCTATATATTAGTGTGACGATTCCACTATTTTTCTAGAAACCCCAAAAAGGACTAGGTCCTTCCAACTTTTGTAAATAAAAAAAGAGTCATTTTTCTTTATGTGGTTTGAGTCTTTTCTCTTGTTAGTGGGTTAAATCATTTGATTCAAAAGGTATTTATGGGGCCAACCTAAGATCAATCGTGTTCTCTCCATAGGTCCAATGGCTTCAAGCGGCAACAACAATAAGGGTGAGAATGCTTCCGTGTCCAACGAAAGGCTCTTCAAGATAATAAGAGCCATGAGGGAACAAATGGATAGACTTGTCGAGGATGCCCGCCACAAGGATGATTTATGGCAAGCCCGTCTTGATCTCGAGAGGAGAATTCATAAGGAAGAAGTGTCCGAACTTAAGGCCTGTTTACGAGAGTTCACCGACAACAAGGCAAAGGTCAACGGTAAGGCATGTTCAAGTGGCTCGCCTCTCAAAAGTCACAAAGGTTATACCAACGACCGTGTCTACACTCCCCTCCAAGGTATGAACGTCACCAAGGCCTATGAAGATCTCAAAGCAAAGGGACAAATTTCTCCTCTCCAAGGGTACAAGTAACCACAACCATTGCATCGCAACCATGCCCACCACAAGTGGTGTGACTATCACCTATGCAGGGGTCACCTCACCGAGGGTTGCTTCTCCATCCGCAACATCGTCCAAGACTTGATTGACAATGGTGAGTTTACTGTGGTTGAAGAACAACAGTTAGAGAGTGAGAACATGCAAGAACTCATCAAGGAAGGGGCTCAGATTTGAAATAGGGTCTCAACAAGAGATCATGCCGCAAGGAAGGCTACAACGCCAATGGGGACTACAACAGCAATCTCCGTTTCTCTTTCTCTACCTAGTAGTAGGAATAAGAAAAAAAGAGTCAAAAGTCCTCTTAAGTGTGCATTAATGTTTTCTCTCATCCTATGTTAAATGTTCGAGTCCATTGAGTCATCAAATAAAGGTCGTTCTTGTCCTCTTACACTCCTTCAAGTTGTTCAATTTAATTCTTGGCAAAATGATAAAAAAATATCTAAACAAGTTTTGGAATGAAGGCCATCGCTTGAACGCCTAGGGGCTAAACATCGAATACGGCATCAACAACAAAGACATCAACAACGACGAAATCAAGACAAAGAAAGGTGGAGCAACAATCATGAAGCAAAGTTTTCAAAAGGGGATAAAAAAAAAAATCCCCCTCAATCAAAGAAGTACAAGATCAACATCATTCCACCGATGAAGGACGAAGCAACAACTATCTCGACGAATGGAGCATCCACAAGAACTACGGTGACCTGAGCCTCTTTACTGGAGGAACGTAGGCAACCTTCGGGTCGGGTCTCATGCAAGAAAGAAGATATGTTTAGCCCTAGCGCGTTATGGTGATCGGCCCTCCTCTCGAACTTGTCATGACATCTTTGTACGATTCATTTGCCAATGAATTAATCACCAAAAGATGGAACAACTTTTTTGGATTTGGAATCGCTATCTGTTCCTTGTCGAGTCTAGGGGTTTCTGTCACGACCCGAAATATAGGCTCTATTTTATTAAGTAATTAAATGATTTTTATTTAATTATTTGCTTATTTATTTATTTAAATTATTATTTATTTAAATAATTATGTTTGCAATTTATGTGTTACAATATTTATGCTTAAGCATTTTACTTGAGTTATTTGGGCTAGTGTAGAAGTGTTGGGTCCTAATTTCTAGTATGGAGTGTGTGTGTTTAGTGTGAGAGAGGGGGGGGCCTAAGTGTAAGTTTTTAAAATAATTTTTCCTACTCCCTCCCTACTCCTTCCCTCCTTCTCCCTCACCCCCATTCTCCTCCCAGCACTCTCCTCTCTCTCTCTCCCTCTCAAAAAGGTAAACATTCTCTTCTCTATCTTCTCTCTTCTTTTTCTTCATCTTCTTCTAGTCATTTCTCATTTCTTAAAACGTGAACCATGTTTAGATCGTCGATAGCATCGTAGGAAGCCAAAAAGATTTGAAATCCATCAACTTTGAGAAAATTCAAGTAAGTTGCTTTTCCCCCATTTTAATGCTAAAATGTTCATATCATGCTTAGATATTGTTTGATGTGTTCCATTTGAAGTTTGGATGAGTTTTGAATTTGTTTGGAATTTATTTGGGTTTTGATCAAAAATGGTGAAATCTTGATTGTTGGGTTTGATTCTTGATTTTGGTTGTTAAATGTTGTTTTAGGAGTCTTTTTAGACTTATAAGTCTTTTTGGCACTTTAGTATATGAGTTGGAATGTTGGATTTTGGGTTGATTGTGTTTTGGGTTTGAAAATGGAAGAACCCATGTTGTTCTTCCCGATTTCTGGAAATCCAGAGCATTGTGCGACCGCACAAAACTTCCTGGGCGGCCGCGCATCTTTCTGAAAGCTTTTGTTCTTGTTTTGGGACTTTTTGGGCGACCGCACAACCTACTTTAGGCGGTCGCACAGTCCTCTGAATTATTTACATTTATTAAAGTTGTGTGAATGAAGGTTGCGTTTTGGCCTAAGTCTTGGGTGTCCTCCTAGTTGACCCTAGTGAACTTTGTTGTACACTTTAGTGACAGAATTGGGTCCTTTGTGATCAAGTTTGTGTTTGAAATTCATTAATGGTGAATTGGGGTTTTGAAGCACCTTTATTGTGCATTGTTTGTTCATTTCATCTTCTTGGTGATTAATTGGCATGATTCCCTACTTTGGAATCCTTGGTTGTTTATCGTGCTAGTATTTTATTACTTAGCATTACGTGAAAGTCCAGCTGGTATTTTGTGTGTGTTTGGGCGATGGAAAGATTATAATGGCAAAGCCAAGTCCATTATAATGTTGACCATTGTTTTGCCCCCTTCTTTACCCTTCTCCAGATTGGCCTTGGAAAGGATAAGTCAGCGTTCCTTTGTGAATGTATCTGGCTAGCGGGTATGACTTTGTGTCATGATCCTTGTCCTTTGTGACACTGTTATGGTTAATTGTTCCGGTACCGGGGTTTTCTCTTCGGCTTTCATGCTATTATGAAGATGATGATTGTTGATTATTGAAGCTGCGCAGCGATCCTTTATTTGGATGTTCCGGTTTGGAAAACCTTGGCTATATCCTTTGTTATGTGTTTATTTCCGCTGCTATCCGTTCTATGATAATTGCTATGTGCTACGTGATAATTATTATTGTTTATTGCTTATTGCATCATAGCATGTCATGTAGTTGCATTAGTAACTTATTGAGATTTATCTCACCCCCTTTCTTTTATCTTTGTTTTTCCTTAACCCCCCCCCCCCCAGGTGCTAAGGATTAGTCTCGCTGATCACGAGAACGAGGACGTCGAGTGTGGACATATTCTTTTGGGGAAAGTTGTATAGGTTGGTTTACATTATATAAATGTGTAACCTTTTGGGGTATTTGTACCAAACATTGACGTCATTAGGATTTGTGTATTTTGTAACCTTGGTGTATGAACTTGTGGAGTTTGTACTAGTTTTACCTTGTTGTTCAAAATGATTTGTAAACTTTGGATCATCACCTTTTGGTATTAAATGGAATTTTTAACCTTGGTATTTCATAGTTTTGGTTCTAGAGTCGACGTCCAGCTCGCGGTCCCGGGGCCCGCGGGGTCCGGGGTCGCGACAGTTGGTATCAGAGCTATGGCATTAGCTCTAAGTATAAGTCTAGGTGGATTAGTATGACCTAGGTGGGTAGTAGAGTGCGGAGTGATTAACAGTTGATGTTTTATGCAGGTAATTGTTCTCAATGTCTGGAAGAAGAAACAGAGGAGGTACTAGTGGGGCACAGAATCAGAATGATACAAGGGAAGAAGCCCGTGCCATGTTTCAAGGCATGTTTGAGGCGGCCATGAAGGCCATACATGATCAAGGTCCGAGGGTAGAGCAAGCACCACCCCGCTATGGATTGGAGCAATTTCTGAAACTTAAACCGGTTGAATTCAATGGGGAGCCCGATGTAAGGAAGGCTGAGTTGTGGATTGAGTCTATGGAGAAGATTTATGATGTGTTTGGGTGTTCGGATGAGGACAAGGTCCGGTTTGCGGCTTACAAGCTTGTGGGAGCCGCCGAGCATTGGTGGAAAGGTATTAAAGCTACTTGGGATGATACTCGCACGGTGTATGCGTGGGAGTTGTTCGTTCGCAAATTCAAGGAGCATTTCATTCCGGTTGTTGATCAAAACCGAAAAGAGATCGAGCTACTCAACTTGGAGCAAGGTGTGTTGTCTATAGCACAATACTCGGCTAAGTTCATAGAATTAGCCCGGTATTGCGACTATTTGGTGAGGACCGAGGAACAAAAGGCTATGAGATTCATTCGGGGATTGAAGACCTCCATCCGTACTCAACTGATTGCTCAACGGATTGTGACTTTCCAAGATGCGGTGGACCGAGCCTATTTAATAGAGCAAGATATTGGGGAGCATAAAAGGAAGACCGAGGTAGCCAACCCGAGTAAGCAAGGAGCTCAAGGCAAGCCACAACACCGTTCTGATAACCGAGGTAACTTTGGGGGACAATCTCAGTTCCGAGGGCAACCGATCCTAAGGAACCCGGGTACCACTTCCGGGAACCAAGGGATCCTAATTAGGAAGCCTTGTACCTTTTGTCAGAAGGTAGGCCATGCAGAGGATAAGTGTTGGAAAAAGCAAGGAAGGTGCACCAATTGTGGTGAAATGGGGCACTTTGCGAGAGAGTGCACGAGGTACCGAGGTCAGTCATCCGGGTCAGGAGTTGGTAATAATCAGGGTCAGAAAAGGGATGCAGCTGGGAAGCCCAAGGTTCAAGGGAAGGTCTATGCTATGAATCAACAACAAGCTACCGATGATCCATCCGTTATTGGAGGTATTGTTTCTGTGTCTAATGTGAGCGCACGAGCGTTAGTAGATCCAGGATCATCTCATTCATACATTTCTGTGCAATTTGCTTCCATGTTAAATGCTGCATTCGAGTCCTTACCGTACGTGCTAGAGGTGTTGACCCCTATAGGAGAATGTTTGATTTTGGATCGAGTCTTTCGTGCTTGTGATGTGGTCATTTGTGGTCGAGTCCTTTGTGCGGATTTGGTAGTTCTTCCTATCCAAGACTTTGATGTCATTTTGGGTATGGATTGGTTGAGCAAGTTTCATGCTTCTATTGATTTCCGTAAGAAAACTGTTACTTTTTCTATTCCCGATGTGCCTAAGTTTGTTTATGAGGCTAGTCCTCTGAGTAGAAAGGTTCGCCTAATTTCTTTTATGAAAGCGAGAAAATTATTGCATAGTGGTTGTGAGGGGTATTTGGCTAGTGTTCTTGATACTAGGAAGGAATCCCCTAGTTTTGATAGTGTTCGGGTAGTCCGGGAATTTCCCGATGTTTTCTCTACCGAGCATGATATGCCTCCCGATCGTGAGATTGAGTTTTGTATAGATCTTTTGCCGGGTACGGCTCCGATTTCGAAAGCGCCTTATAGGTTAGCTCCCGCAGAGTTGAAGGAATTAAAGGTTCAGTTGCAAGAGTTGCTTGATCGAGGGTTTATCCGCCCTAGTGTTTCCCCGTGGGGAGCGCCGGTTTTATTTGTGCGGAAGAAAGACGGTTCCTTGAGATTGTGTATCGATTATAGAAAGTTGAATCAGGTTACGGTGAAGAATAAATATCCTCTGCCATATATTGATGATTTGTTTGATCAACTTCAAGGGTCCGTGGTTTTCTCTAAGCTTGATTTGAGGAGTGGGTACCATCAGTTGAAGGTTAGATCGGAGGATATTCCGAAGACTGCTTTTCGCACTCGTTATGGTCATTATGAGTTCTTGGTTATGCCGTTTGGACTGACTAACGCGCTGGCCGTGTTTATGGATTTGATGAACCGAGTTTTCCATCCTTATCTTGATTCATTCGTGGTGGTTTTCATCGACGACATTCTTGTTTATTCGAAATCTCGAGAGGAGCATGAGCAGCATTTAAGGACAGTTTTATCCGTTCTTGCGAGGGAGAAATTATTTGCGAAGTTCAGTAAATGCGAATTTTGGCTCGAGAAGGTGTCATTTCTGGGTCATGTGATTTCTAAAGACGGGATTTCGGTGGATCCTTCAAAGATTGAAGCCATAGTGGATTGGAAGAGACCCGAGTCAGTGACAGAGATTATAAGTTTTCTTGGTTTAGCCGGGTATTACAGAAGGTTTATTGAAGGGTTCTCGAGGATTGCTACTCTGATGACTCAGTTGACCCGGAAGAATGTTCCGTTTGTGTGGACCGAGAAATGTGACAAGGGTTTCGAAGAATTGAAGAAGAGGTTGACTACCGCACCGATCTTGACTTTGCCTAATGGGAGCGATGGCCTAGTGATTTATAGTGATGCTTCTAAAGAAGGTTTGGGTTGTGTATTGATGCAGAATGGGAAAGTAATTGCCTATGCTTCGAGGAAGTCGACCCCTAGTGAGCAGAATTACCCGACTCATGATATGGAGTTAGCGGCTATAGTATTTGCGTTGCACAAGTGGAAGCACTACCTTTATGGAGCGAAGTTTGAGATTTTTACCGATCACAAGAGTTTGAAGTACCTTTTCTCCCAGAAAGAGTTGAATAACCGACAGCGTCGATGGATGGAATTGTTGAAGGATTACGATTGTGCGATTTCTTATCATCCGGGGAAGGCGAAGGTGGTAGCCGATGCGATTAGTAGAAAATCTTATGTGGCTTCGATGATGGTTCGTGAATGGAAAATGCTTGAGGATGTTCGAGATTGGTCTCCTCGTGAATCGAGACATGGGGCTATTTTTGCGAATATTAGGGCGTCTCCGACCCTAATTCAGAGGATAAAGGAAGCTCAGAAAGAAGATCCCGAGTTAGTGAAGGTAATGAGTAAACTGAAAGGAAAGAATTTCGAGGATTTTTCCATTAGCTCGAGTGGAGTTTTGACTTTCCGTGGAAGATTGTGTGTTCCCGATGTTGATGGAATTAAACAGAGGGTTCTTGATGAGGGTCACAAATCGAGGTATACTATTCATCCGGGTAGTACGAAGATGTATCAGGATTTGAAGCAACAATTTTGGTGGATTAATATGAAGAGGGAAATAGCTGAGTATGTTTCGAAGTGTTTAACGTGTCAGCAAGTCAAAGCCGAGCATCAGAGACCCGCGGGATTACTTCAGCCGTTAGAGATTCCCGAGTGGAAATGGGAGCATGTGACTATGGATTTCGTTACGGGACTGCCTCGTACCCGTAGGAAGTATGACAGTGTTTGGGTAATAGTGGATAGATTGACCAAGAGCGCCCATTTCTTGCCTATTGATATCAGATATTCGATGGAGAAGCTTGCGACCCTTTATATTGATGAGATTGTTAGATTGCATGGGGTTCCGGTTAGCATTGTGTCAGATCGAGACCCGAGGTTTACTTCTAGATTCTGGAAAGCGTTTCAGGAAGCTTTGGGTACGGATTTGCGATTCAGTACGGCTTTTCATCCTCAGACCGATGGTCAATCCGAGAGGACTATTCAGATTCTTGAGGATATGTTGCGAGCGTGTTCGATAGACTTTTCCGATTCTTGGGATTCGCACCTACCGTTAGTGGAGTTCTCTTACAACAACAGTTATCAGGCTAGTATCGAGATGGCACCGTTTGAGGCCTTGTATGGAAGAAAGTGTAGATCGCATGTTTGTTGGGATGAGGTTGGTGAAGCGAAGATTGTGGGTATTGATTTGCTTCGGGATTCGGTTGAGAAAGTCAAAGTTATCCGGGATAGATTGAAGACAGCCCAGAGTCGACATAAGAGCTACGCAGACAACCGAAGGCGAGATCTTAGTTTTCAGGTTGGTGATTTGGTATTCTTGAAAGTATCTCCGAAGGTGGGTATCCGAAGGTTCGGGAAGAAAGGTAAGTTGGCTCCGAGGTTTATTGGTCCGTTTGAGATTTTGGGAAAGGTTGGACTTCTAGCGTATCGCCTTGCGTTACCGTCATCTTTGGACCGGTTGCACAACGTCTTTCACGTTTCTATGCTTCGGAAGTACGTTCATGATCCGTCTCACGTGTTACCGAGGATACCGGAGGATATTGAGCCCGATATGTCTTATGAGGAACGACCGGTTCAGATCTTAGATTCCAAAGTCCAAGAGTTGAGGAGCAAGAGTATTGCGTTGGTTAGAGTCCTTTGGAGGAATCATAACATCGAGGAGTCGACGTGGGAGCTCCGAGATGCGATAGAGAGGAAATTTCCGTGGCTTTTTGTTTAAGGTGAGTCTCGTTAAAATTCGGGTCGAATTTTCTTTAAGGGGAGTGAATGTCACGACCCGAAATATAGGCTCTATTTTATTAAGTAATTAAATGATTTTTATTTAATTATTTGCTTATTTATTTATTTAAATTATTATTTATTTAAATAATTATGTGTGCAATTTATGTGTTACAATATTTATGCTTAAGCATTTTACTTGAGTTATTTGGCTAGTGTAGAAGTGTTGGGTCCTAATTGCTAGTATGGAGTGTGTGTGTTTAGTGTGAGAGAGGGGGGGGCCTAAGTGTAAGTTTTTAAAATAATTTTTCCTACTCCCTCCCTACTCCTTCCCTCCTTCTCCCTCACCCCCATTCTCCTCCCAGCACTCTCCTCTCTCTCTCCCTCTCAAAAAGGTAAACATTCTCTTCTCTATCTTCTCTCTTCTTTTTCTTCATCTTCTTCTAGTCATTTCTCATTTCTTAAAACGTGAACCATGTTTAGATCGTCGATAGCATCGTAGGAAGCCAAAAAGATTTGAAATCCATCAACTTTGAGAAAATTCAAGTAAGTTGCTTTTCCCCCATTTTAATGCTAAAATGTTCATATCATGCTTAGATATTGTTTGATGTGTTCCATTTGAAGTTTGGATGAGTTTTGAATTTGTTTGGAATTTATTTGGGTTTTGATCAAAAATGGTGAAATCTTGATTGTTGGGTTTGATTCTTGATTTCGGTTGTTAAATGTTGTTTTAGGAGTCTTTTTAGACTTATAAGTCGTTTTGGCACTTTAGTATATGAGTTGGAATGTTGGATTTTGGGTTGATTGTGTTTTGGGTTTGAAAATGGAAGAACCCATGTTGTTCTTCCCGATTTCTGGAAATCCAGAGCATTGTGCGACCGCACAAAACTTCCTGGGCGGCCGCGCATCTTTCTGAAAGCTTTTGTTCTTGTTTTGGGACTTTTTGGGCGACCGCACAACCTACTTTGGGCGGTCGCACAGTCCTCTGAATTATTTATATTTGTTAAAGTTGTGTGAATGAAGGTTGCGTTTTGGCCTAAGTCTTGGGTGTCCTCCTAGTTGACCCTAGTGAACTTTGTTGTACACTTTAGTGAGAGAATTGAGTCCTTTGTGATCAAGTTTGTGTTTGAAATTCATTAATGGTGAATTGGGGTTTTGAAGCACCTTTATTGTGCATTGTTTGTTCATTTCATCTTCTTGGTGATTAATTGGCATGATTCCCTACTTTGGAATCCTTGGTTGTTTATCGTGCTAGTATTTTATTACTTAGCATTACGTGAAAGTCCAGCTGGTATTTTGTGTGTGTTTGGGCGATGGGAAAGATTATAATGGCAAAGCCAAGTCCATTATAATGTTGACCATTGTTTTTCCCCCTTCTTTACCCTTCTCCAGATTGGCCTTGGAAAGGATAAGTCAGCGTTCCTTTGTGAATGTATCTGGCTAGCGGGTATGACTTTGTGTCATGATCCTTGTCCTTTGTGACACTGTTATGGTTAATTGTTCCGGTACCGGGGTTTTCTCTTCGGCTTTCATGCTATTATGAAGATGATGATTGTTGATTATTGAAGCTGCGCAGCGATCCTTTATTTGGATGTTCCCGTTTGGAAAACCTTGGCTATATCCTTTGTTATGTGTTTATTTCCGTTGCTATCCGTTCTATGATAATTGCTATGTGCTACGTGATAATTATTATTGTTTATTGCTTATTGCATCATAGCATGTCATGTAGTTGCATTAGTAACTTATTGAGATTTATCTCACCCCCTTTCTTTTATCTTTGTTTTTCCTTAACCCCCCCCCCAGGTGCTAAGGATTAGTCTCGCTGATCACGAGAACGAGGACGTCGAGTGTGGACATATTCTTTTGGGGAAAGTTGTATAGGTTGGTTTACATTATATAAATGTGTAACCTTTTGGGGTATTTGTACCAAACATTGACGTCATTAGGATTTGTGTATTTTGTAACCTTGGTGTATGAACTTGTGGAGTTTGTACTAGTTTTACCTTGTTGTTCAAAATGATTTGTAAACTTTGGATCATCACCTTTTGGTATTAAATGGAATTTTTAACCTTGGTATTTCATAGTTTTGGTTCTAGAGTCGACGTCCAGCTCGCGGTCCCGGGGCCCGCGGGGTCCGGGGTCGCGACAGTTTCTCTTCTTTTTGCGATACTCCTAGTTTCTTGCAATCAAATTGTCGCGACCCCGAACCCCACGGGCCCGAGATCGCGAGCTGGACGTCGACTTAAAACCAAAACTGTGAAATACCGCAGTTAAAAATTCCATTTGATACCAAAAGGTGATGATCCAAAGTTTTACAAATCCAAGTTTGATAATAACCAAATACAACTATCATAAACTTCCACAAGTTTATGCCCAACAGAATATAAATATACAAATCTTAATGACGTCATTGTTTGGTACAACTATCCCAAAAAGGTTACACAATTATATAATGTAAACCAACCTATAACAACTTTCCCCAAAAGAATGTATCCACACTCGACGTCCTCTTTCTCGTGATCAGCGAGACTAATCCTTAGCACCTGGGGGGGGTTAAGGAAAAACAAAGATAAAAGAAAGGGGGTGAGATAAATCTCAATAAGTCACTAATGCAACTACATGACATGCTATGATGCAATAAGTAATAACAACATCAATATCTCATTTAACATAGCAATTATCAGATAATAAATAGCAGCGGAAATAAACACATAACAAAGGATATAGCCAAGGTTTTCCCAAACTGATAAACCAAATAAAGGTCGCTGCGCAGCTTCAATAATCAACCATCAACATCTTCATAATAGCATGAAAGCTGAAGAGAAATCCCCGGTACCGGAACAATAACCATAAGAGTGTCACAAAGGACAAGAACCATGCCAGAAAGTCATGCTCGGTAGCTAGATACATTCACAAAGGAAGCTAACTTATCTCTTCCAAGGCCAATCTGGAAAAGGGGTATAGTAAGGGCAAACAATGGCCAACATTATAATGGACTTGGCTTTGCTATTATAATCTTTCCCATCGCCCGATGCAACAAATATGCCAGCTGGGCTTCCAAATAAATGCTAAGTAATAAATACTAGCTTAATTAAACAACTTAGGGTTCCAAAGTAGGGAACCATACCAAGAAGTCACCAAGAAAGTGAAATGAATCAACAACACACAATTAACGTGTTCCAACACTTCCAAAGTAAGAATACTCAATTACTATAACACATTCAATCACAAGGGATCCAATTCAATTCTAGGCATCCAAATACAACTACTCACTCATCTCGAAGAGCTCAAGGAGAGCTTTAAAACGATAATTTATACGCCAAAAACGGAGTCCGGAGGAACATGATATGGCTCTCGAAAGATTGGACAAAAAGGGAAATAAATTTCACAACAGGGGCGAGGGTGCGCGCGCCTCCTATGGGAGGGTGCGCGCGCCTCCTTGATCAGAAGGAAAATGCGGCAAAAGGTAAGTGAGGGTGCGCGCGCTTCATATAAAAGGGTGCGTGCGCCTCCCTTCGACAGAGGGGAAATCAACATTGGAGGAGGAGAGGGTGCGCGAGCCTCCTATGGGAGGGTGCGCGCGCCTCCTGAAGTCAGAAGGTTTTTGTTCAAGAGGGGCATAAGGGTGCGCGTGCCTCCTTGCCCGGAAAGGCAATTTCCGGCCAAAATCTGGGTTCTTCCATTTTTTTTCAAACAAACATCAAATCTAAACCCAACTTCACCATTTTAAGCCAACTCAAAACTAACACTACCCATATGAACTGGGAGGGGACTTACACATCAACATTTTACAACCCCAAAGCAAGATTTAACCCAAACATTCAACAATCATCAAAATTATCAAACAAATAGAAATAAATTCAAAACTCATCCAAGATTTCGATAGACAACAACAATAACATCATACAACCATTGATGAACATTTCAAGCATAAAAATGGGGGAAAGTAAACTTACCCGGATTTCTCAAAGTTGATGGATTTCAAATATTTTTGATTCTACGCGATCCTATCGACGATCTAAACAAGATTCATGTTTTAAGAAATGAGAAATAATGAGAGGAAGAGGAAGGAAATGAAGAGAGAAGGAAGAGAGAAAAAGCTTACCTTGCTATGGAAGAGAGAGAGAGAAATGAGCTGGGAGAGAGGTAGAGTGTGAGTGAGGGTGATAGGGTGAGGGAGGTGAGGGAGAAGAGAGGGAGTAGGGAGATGAATTTAAGACCCAACAACACTACACTAACACAAATGACCCAAATAAAATGCTAGGCATAAATTAATATAACACATAAAATGCACACATAAATATTTAAATAAATAATAATTTAAATAAATAAATAAGCAATTAAATAAATAATAATTATTTATTACTAATAAAATAGAGCCTAGATTTCGGGTCGTGACATTCACACCCCCTTAAAGAAAATTGTTGGGTATGCCCACATATATCTCAGTTTTAATGTAATAGGATTTATTAGATTTGATTGATCCATCACCTAAGTTTTATTTCATGGACTTTAGACCCACATGTAAGAAGTATTTATACTTCATTTTTTAGGTTGTCCATTGTTATAGAATAGGCTTAGAAATAGGGCAAGAAGATCAAGATTCAAGAAAAATCACTCAGTGAGTTTGAGCCGCGCATATGGGCCTCCTGCGCCACGCGCCACGCGCCTTCTACATTCGCGCCATGCGCCATTTAGAGCGCGCGCATAAGGATTTCTTCATAAGCTATGTTACGCGCCTGTGCGCCTATTGGCTCAATGCGCCTCTTGGCTCAAACGCGCCTCAAAGTATTTATTCAACACTCAGTGATTTATTGAAGACTCGAAGACTTGAAGAGAATTCAAATTACGCCAATGATCCAACGGTGGTTAAAAGATGCATATGCGCCTAATCTGTTGACACGTGTCCATAACAGTCACATTTATATTGAGTGTCAAAATGGCCATAATATATGCATGCTCCAATCAACGAGCGACAGCTCATCTTATCCACAAGGATCTCCAACGGCTAGTTTTTTGAAGTTCGCTATAAATACCCCATAACTTCAACATTTTGAAGTTGCTGAGTTTTGCTAAGAATTTCAAGAATTTCTCTCTCTAAGCATTTGTTGAAGATTTGAAGATTGCCTTCGTTTTTCCAGATTTCTCAAGAACATCTTCATACCTTCATCCTTAGCCCAGATCTTCAAGCTATAACACTTTAGTTTCTCGTGCTCTCCATCTCAAAGATCTAAAGAGCCTTGATACTAAGAACACACACGCACCTCTTTAAGATTAATCATTTAGATTCTTCTTTAAGAGATACACCGTTTATTGTTTTGGATTTGTTCTTTCATAGTAATAGATCTTGAGTTAGTGTATAAGCTCAAACGCTGTAATTTGTAACACTCACTCATTATATAAGATCTCCATTAGAAATCCAAGACTAACCATCTTGGTAGAGGACGTAGATCTTTCATTGATCGAACCTCTCCAAATAGCTTGTGTTATTATCTCGTCATTTCTTTCAAATTATTATTTTCACTCACTATTTGCTTGTTTACTCATTGTAGATTGATTGAACTGAATTGTGTTGTGTTTGTTATATCATTTGCCTTAGTTCCTTATTTCACTCACTTTGAGCCAAAATACTTAGTGTGTGTGTTGCACTCCCTTTATCACTTTGCGCCTATTTTCATCACTAAATTCCGCTGTGCATTTCACTCACTCACTTAGGCGCATTTCATTACGCTTACTTGATAAAGTGCGCATTTGCAATTGAGTTTATCAAGGGTACGAAAAGAATTTTAAAACAGCTATTCACCCCCCCCCCCTCTAGCTATTTTTCATACCCTTGTTGCTCTTTGGGACCAACAAGTGGTATCAGAGCAAACACCTTTATAAAACATTTTTCGTTTTTCAAGCTTAACAGCTTGGGTGCCGATTCTAAATGGCAAACTCAAAACCTATGGCAACTGCAAATTACACTCACGTTCCGGTCTTTGATGAAGATCATTTTGACGTGTGGAAATTCAGCATATTGACTCATCTCAACTCAATCGATGAAAGGCTCCATGACACCGTCGTTTATGGACCTTATATTCCGATGAAGGCGAATCCAAATCCACGCACCAACGCTGCCCAACCTACAGTTCTCAAACCAAGGGAAGAATGGACCGAGGAAGAAATTAGAAGAGTTGCAAATGATGGCAAAGCTAGAAACATTCTTCTAAGCACTCTAAGCACGGCTATGAAACAACAAGTCATGCATTGTGCTACTGCAAATGAGCTATGGGATGCTATTGAAGAGCATATTGAAGGAGACACCGTCTGCAAGGAGAACAAGAAATACGAAGTACAAAAGAGATTCAACAATTTCTCTCAACTCCCCGGTGAAAACTTGAGGCAAACTTATGAACGCTACTGTGAAATTATCAATCTATGTATTTCACTTGGCATGAAGTTTACCAACAAAGATTTGAATGTAAATTTTCTACAAGCTTTTGGATCAAGATACCTACATAAATCTAGCGCTCTTGAAGATGCTAGAACTTTAGATGTTTGGACTTTAAGAAACCTTTATGCAAATCTCAAAGTTTATGAACTCAAACTCCAACGAATCAGCGAAACTGAAGGAAAGTCAAAATCTATGGCTATGATGGCGCACAGAGAAGCTGCGCCTACACCTGCGCCTACTCCTGCGCCTGCACAAGATGAGAAAAGCTCCGATCCCAAAATTTCTACTTCTGAGCTATTAGACATGGATGATGAAGACTTCGCTTTATTTGTGAAGAAATTTCAAAAATTCAGAAAATTCTCAAGACCCGGCTCAACCAACAAATTTCAAGGATCTACCAGCAAAGCTCCTCAAAAGTTTTCAAGGAGCAGTGATTCAAAAAGAAAAGAAGATCTTGTTTGTTTTAATTGCAGGAAACCCGGACATTTTGCATCAAGCTGCCCGATTCCCAAATTTGAATATATGCAGAAGAAGAGCAGCCATACTCCCAAATTCACTCCCAAGTTTACTCGTCACAAGGGAATGGTTGCTGAAGAAGAAGCACCAGCAAATGAGCACAATACTTGGATTGAAACAGACTCCGATGAAAGCGATGAAGATTCTGATGATGGACTCGTTTGTTTGATGGCAAATGATGATGAAGTTGATGCTTATGATTCGGATGATGACTTCTCCAAGGATGTTCCCGATATGAATGCCTTGAAT
Organism: Campanula takesimana; assembly: GCA_026119855.1. Taxonomy (NCBI): domain Eukaryota; kingdom Viridiplantae; phylum Streptophyta; class Magnoliopsida; order Asterales; family Campanulaceae; genus Campanula; species Campanula takesimana. The sequence continues at coordinate 726,469 of JAOWBW010000551.1, forward strand.
AAACCTATCAAGAAATCTACAGGTTTTCAAGAAGTGAAAAAGAAGAAAGGACCAACCATTAGCGAGCTCGTTGAACAAGGATTTCTCACTCCGGCTCAAAACGATGGTGGATTGTTATTCTCACGATGTGATCTTGGAGCAAGGAACAAATTGAGAAAGGGAGCATACATTAGACCACAGGTTGAACCAACTGCTCCAATCTCCAAAATCAATGATAATGAAGTGATTGCTGAACAAGAAAAATTGTTCAAGAAGGCTGAAAAGGTAATCACTAGATTTGATAATATGAAGGAAGCTTTAGCACTATCATGTGATGAAATTTCCCAGCTTAAGACCGAGAAATCTCTACTTAAATCTGAACTCACCCTCCTTAAGGAGCAGATAAAGAGCATGACTCCTCTTACTATTAAAAACACTTTTCTAACAGAACAGAACTCACTTCTTAAAGTTCAAAACGATGAATTGGTTGCTCAAATTACCGATCTTAAAAAGATTACAAATGAGTGGTCTAATTCTCGTGTCACTATGGAGAATATATTTGAGTCCCAAAAAGTCAGTGGTGATAAAAGTGGCTTGGGATTCTCATCAACTAGTGACAACCTTAAATGTGATGTCTGTGCTGAAAGAGATAGTGAATTTACCAACCAACAAACTTTTGAAATTCCCAAGGAAAAACATTCTAATTCAATGGGTAAAGGACAGGAAAAAGTCAAGAGACAAACATTCCATTATGTCTACCCAACGAAGCAATTTGGGAAAGCTAATGGGAAAGATATAGCTACAGATGAACCATCTCCTAGCAAAATCATTCTTGAAAATAGGCGCGCTCCTTCTCCGAGTGCTCATTATGCGCCTAAGAGCCACGCGCCTCATCGCCGTGCGCCTCCTAGCCCTATGCGCCCTCCGAGAAAAAGCGCTCCAAAATTTCAAAAGAAAGATTTTGTTAAGGCTAGTTCATTTGACCCAAAGAAGAATGCCATCCCCAAGAAAAGTAAAGAGTTTGTGAAAACTCATGTGATTGGTGGCTTTCATCATTGTTCCATTTGTGATTGTTCAGGACACAAGGCCGTGGAATGCCTTTTGCGATTCACTCCCAATGCCAAAGGACGTAAAAATCCTAAGGTCAAGCAAGAGTGGGTTGTCAAAAGTTGCTAACCCTAGGACCCAAAAAGAATAAAGGGGACCTGCTTAAATGTCTATATTTCAGGTTCTTTGTTTCATGGCTGGATCTTCAAAAGCTAGAAATTATGAATGGATTCTCGATAGTGGGTGTTCAAGACACATGACTGGAGATGAATCCTTATTAGAAGATGTCCATGAAGAAAGAGGTCCCTCCGTAACATTTGGCGATAATAACAAAGGTCAAGTTGTAGCATATGGAAAGCTCAAGAAAGACAAAGTGTGCATTGAAAGAGTCTCACTCGTCGAAGGGCTCAAGCACAACTTATTATCCATATCTCAATTATGCGACAAAGGATTAGAATGCCATTTCACTTCAACGAAATGTCTTATCAAGAATGGAAAAACTGGAGCTATCTTACTCACGGGATATCGTAAGACAAATATTTATATTATTGATTTCCATAGTATGAACTCTAGTACTAATCTTTGTTTTGTAGCAAAAAGTGTGAACGAAAATAGTTGGCTGTGGCACAAGCGCTTAAGTCACTTGAACTTCAAGTATCTATCTAAACTCAGCAGGAATAATCTTGTCAAAGGACTTCCCAAGGTTGCTGATCATCATGACAAAAAGTGCGCCGCATGTCAACTTGGCAAACAACCGAAGCAGTCATTTTCAAGCAAGTCTAATCCTTCAACTACAAGATGTTTGCAACTGCTTCACATTGATCTATTTGGACCAGTTTCCACTGCAAGTATTAGAAGAAACAAGTATACTCTAGTTGTGGTGGATGATTATTCAAGATATACATGGGTAGAGATGATGATTACAAAAGATGATTGTTATGATATTCTCACTACCTTATTTCGACTGCTCCAAACCCAAAAAGAAGATGACATCGTTAGTGTTCGATCCGACAATGGAACAGAATTCAAGAACAACGGTGTTGCTCGATATTGTGAAGATCATGGGATAGATCACAACTTTTCTACCGCCGGAGTCCCTCAACAAAATGGCGTTGTTGAACGAAAGAATAGAACGTTGATTGAAGCGGGAAAGACGATGATAGCTGAAGCTAAATTGCCTAAGTACTTTTGGGAAGAAGCTATCAACACTGCATGTTTTACTCAAAATCGTTCCCTCATCAACAAACTTCACAACAAGACTCCGTATGAACTTTGGCGTGGTAGAAATCCCAACATTGCATTCTTCAAGATCTTTGGTTGGAAATGTTATATCCTCTACAACGGAAACGAACATAGAGGTAAATTCGATGCCAAAGCCGACAAAGGTATTTTTGTTGGGTATGCCAAACACTCTAAAGCTTTTCGTGTTTTTAATAGAACTACATTAGTGATAGTTAAATCTGTACATGTTACATTTGATGAACATTCTCTCCTTGAGCCACATTTGGCTCCAAATGTTGCTGATGATCCTATTGAGCTAAATGATACAGGTGCTCCTATCTATGTTGCGCCCACTCAAGATCAAAATCTATCAACACAAGGAAATCCATCTATATCAAATGCGCCTAATTCATTGTATAATGCGCCTGGTGAATCCTCTATTGCGCCTCACTCAAATGATGCGCCTCATGATTCCTCTCACGCGCCTATTTCTACTGCTGCATATGGTGTAAACCCAAATTTCAATTCTGAGCCAGTTCAACCCCCAAATTTCAATGACTTTGAATCTGGTGAAGATGTACCAATTGAAGACCTTCAAGTTTCTACGACTCAACCTAACTTACCTCCTGAAATTCGTGAAGTTAGAGGTCACCCAATTGCTAATATCATCGGTGATCTACAAGTTGGTGTTCGTACAAGGAGAGCTACAAACTTTGATGCTTACACTGCTTTTATCTCTCAAATCGAACCAAAGAAGGCTGATGAAGCGCTCCAAGATCCTAATTGGGTTGTTGCTATGCAAGAAGAACTCAATCAATTTGAACGATGTAAGGTTTGGACTCTAGTTCCTAGACCGAATGATCATGGAGTGATCGGTACGAAATGGGTGTTCAGGAACAAGATGGATGAGAATGGAACCATCACGAGAAACAAAGCAAGATTGGTTGCTCAAGGCTATAGGCAATAAGAAGGAATTGATTACGATGAAACTTTTGCACCCGTAGCAAGACTTGAAGCTATCAGATTATTTCTAGCTTACGCCGCTCACAAGAACTTCAAGTTATATCAAATGGATGTGAAGAGCGCGTTTCTAAATGGTGAACTCCAAGAACAAGTCTATGTTGCTCAACCACCTGGGTTTGAAGATTCACAATTTCCAAATCATGTGTACAAACTCCAGAAAGCTTTGTATGGACTCAAACAAGCACCAAGAGCATGGTATGATACACTATCAAAGTTTCTCATCGAAAAAGGCTTCACTCGCGGTAAAATCGATACAACTCTTTTCATTGCCAAACATAATGGTCATAAATTACTTGTTCAAATTTATGTTGATGATATTATATTTGGTTCTACTAATGAATTGTTGTGCAAGCGTTTTGAGAAACTTATGAAGAGCAAGTTTGAAATGAGCATGATGGGAGAACTCACATTCTTCCTCGGGCTTCAAATCAAGCAAATGAGTGAAGGCATTTTTATCAACCAATCCAAATACACAAAGGACTTAATCAAGAAGTTTGGACTTGAGAACGCTAAATCATACGATACTCCAATGGCCACCGGCAACAAACTCGACAAAGATTTAAAAGGTAAACGTGTTGATCAAACGCTCTATCGAGGTATGATTGGCTCACTCCTTTACCTTACTGCTAGTAGGCCTGATATTATGTTTAGTGTTTATGTTTGTGCTCGTTATCAATCCGACCCTAGAGAAGCACACTTAATTGCTGTGAAACGTATTATAAGATATCTCTCTGGCACTGTTAACCTTGGACTTTGGTACACCAAAGATTCGAACTTTAAACTTGTAGGTTATTCAGATGCGGATTATGCAGCGTGCACGATTGATAGGAAAAGCACTAGTGGCACCTGTCATTTCCTCGGATATCGACTTGTGTCATGGGCAAGTAAGAAACAAGCTTCTGTATCTGTTTCAACAACCGAAGCCGAATATATCACTGCGGGAAGTTGTTGTTGTCAAATACTTTGGATGAAGCAGCAATTGGTGGACTATGATATCATCGAAGAAAATTGTCCCATCTACTGCGACAACACATCAACAATTGCGGTTTCTGAAAATCCTGTCATGCACTCAAAGACCAAGCACATCGACATCAAATATCACTTCCTCAAAGACCACGTGGAGAAAGGCAATATTCATTTGGAACACGTGGGAACCGACTATCAAATCGCCGACATTCTAACGAAAGCACTCGACGCGAAACGGTTCATGTTTTTGAGAGGTGAAATGGGTATGCTTGAACTCAACTAAATTCAATATAGTTTTGTCAATACTAATGATTTTACGTTGTGTTGAGTTATGAGTATATTAGGAATAAATGATTAAATCAATTTCTCAAAAGTTTCAAGGAAACTATGCGCCACCTATGCGCCTTACTAACTGCGCGCCCATCTCTCATTTTCTGCGCGCACAATATCAGCGCGCCTATCAACCATGCGCGCCTAGCACCCAATGCACTTCAAACGTATGCGCTCTCAACCATCTTTATGCGCCTTGATGTGTAATGCGCCTAGATGAGTATGCGCCTTGCTGAAGTAATGCGCCCCTTCATGCGCGCATTAACTATTGCGGCTCAATCATTTCTCAAAATTCAATTTCAATGATTGAACGTATTAAATACACAAGTACCAGGTGTGTTAATTCTGTTCATTTATTATAGGAATCTATGTCTTTTGACATTCCTTTAATTGTTCAAGGGTACTTGTGCAATTAAATTTTTCCCTCGTTTTACGCTTTTCGAAAATTTTATTTTCTGGGATATATTTCTTGCACCCCAAACTTACACCAAAATAGATGTTTTTGGTGTTTGTGCAAATATTAGTCAAAATTGCTCATACACTTAAAGGGAAAGTGGAGCAGTTTTTCAAAAACCTAAATGTCACATCATGACACTTTAGGTCATTCAGCCATTAATGCCCTTCAAATCCCAAAAATCCCTCATTAATGAATGTCCTTTTTGTCATGATGAGCCGCCATTTTTCAAAATCCCTCATAAATGCCATCCTTTCAACTTCCCATCTTTTTAAATTTTTGACTGTATTTTTTCCATATCTGTGCAAAATTTTAAACCTAACCTATATATTCATCATCACCTTCTATCCCTCCTACCAACTCTCCTCCCTCTCTCTCGTCTCTCTCTCTCTCCGCGGCTCTCACTCTCTCTCTCTCTACCTTCATCTTCTCCATTTTTCTTCTTCATTTTCTATATATATACATAAATTTATGGGTCCTAAGAAAGCATCAACATCTACACAAGACAAAATGGTATGAACTCTCAATCCTTGAACTCTTTATATTTCTGAATATTTTTTTCGTCATTTTAGTGTTTTTTTTCGTCATTGTCATATCCGGATTCATTTCCCTTTGATTTCTCTTGTTTCAATGATCCGTTTTCTATATCGTTTGTTGGGTTGTGTTTCATTCTTGATTTCGAATCTTTTAAAACCAACATTTCAACGATCAATGCTTTGTTTGTTACAAATCTGTTTTTTTTGTTTCAAAATTTTTCAAATTTTTCGGTCATTCTTTTGTTCATTGTGCTTTCATTATTGATTTGTTTATGTTTTTGTTTACATATTTAGATTCCTTGTTGTCATGCGGTCATTTTGATATATTATTTGTCTAGTTTGGTGAAGTTTCATGATTTTCATGTTCTTGGTGTTCTTCGAGCATTCAAGAGTCGTTCTTCATGTTCTTCGTCATTATTGCATGTTTTGGTCTCTAAAAATTGTCTATCGTGTTTTCAAAAATTTGCACTTTTTGATTTTCATTTCTTTCATTTGAATGCATGTTGTTTTGTTTTTGCTAAGTCAAAATTTTCACGTTATGCGCCTATGTACTTCTTTATGCGCCTATTTTTTATGCGCCTGAATGCTTTCTGCGCCCTACTTGTATATGCGCTTAAATCATTCTGCGCCTAAAACCTTATGCGCCTAACTTTGTACTTGTTCAAATTTCGTTATATTTTTCCTTAGTATTTACATAGAACCATAATATGCGCCTTGTAACTCTATGCGCCTTTAAAATTTCATGCGCCTAATTCAATCATGCGCCTTGAATCTCTATGATTTTATGCGCCTGATTCAATTATGCGCCTCTCTATTCTTTATGCGCCTATGTTACTTTGATCATCTTATGTTTCTATGCGCCTCTTTCACTTCTAACATCAATTATTTTTTTTTCAGGACCTTGCAAATTTCAAATTAGAAGAAACTCTTGATCTATTAGAGTTATCTGGTGAAGTAATTGGGCGAGAAATCATAGAGACTCTGCGCGTAGCTGGTCTGCTCCCCTTATTCACCATGGATCAAAATTTCTATTCTGCGCTCCTCGTGGATGAGTTCTTCTCCACTGCTATTCTAGTGGAAATTGATGTAAATGGGCGCACTCACTACCGGATTGAGGCGCGCGTTCAAAATGTTGACGTCCATATTTCATCATCTGTGATTCGACACTTGCTCGATTTTCCATCTACGGGTGAAGATCGCATTATTGGGCGTCCTATGACTTACTCTGTTGATGATCAGAACAAGATGGCTGCCTCACTTCTAAATATTCCCACGCTTCAAAACAATATCAAAAACACCGAAATTAGAGATGGTGGAGAACTCTTAACTCACATCGCGCACTTGGTGGGAACTTCAATTGTGTTCAAAACTGGGAACGTGAACCGATTCACGGTGGAACAATGGGAATACACAGCTGCCATCATGGCCAAGGAGAAGCTTTACTGGCCTCACATTCTGTTCAAGACACTGCATGAGCAGATTGATAAATTTGTGAAGAACAAGAGTGATGGAAAGACCCGATTCCGCTCTCACTGTCTTCTTCTCACAAAACTTTTTCTAACTTACCCTGAGTTAGTTAAGTTTTTGAATGAGAATCCTGAATATAAGATCAATGATGTTCCAATGTTTGGTAAAGCGAATTTGGACCTCAAGAAGCGCAGAAAGAAGCCTACAAAGCGCGCCAAAGGTATTCAAATCAAGACTGTTGAAGGCTTAGTTGATGAAGACACAGAGTCCGATGATGCGCCAGTCCTTAAAAGCGCACCTTTAATAAATAGCGCAGTGAAGGCAAGCGCTAGACAAAGCGCTGATCCCTTGCCAGGCGCAGAGAAGAGCAAAGGAAAACGGGTAGTTGATGACCCTCCTCGTGCGTCTATCAAACGTACTAGATTTGAAACTGATGAAGAGAGAGATCTAAGGCTAGCGCAGGAAGCCAGCAGACTTGAGGCTCAAAGAAAAAGAGATGAAGATTTTCAAGCCAAACAAGCTGCTGAGTCAGAAAAGTTAGAGCGCATGAAAGGAGCTGGATCAAGCGCTGATATTGAGAAAGGGCCTTCTGTTCCTGCGCCTACCCAGCACGCGCCTACTCAACACGCCCCTACTCTCCGTGCGCCTCCGCTCAAATTTCAACGTACCAACGTGTCAAGGGTACAACTCCTCTCTGATTTCTTCGGTGATGATGTTTCAGACATAGAGGAACCAGTTCAGGGGGAGCAAGAGGCCATCCCTCAGCGCACTCCTTCTCCAGTTGCGCCTCCACCTGGACCAGATCAAATCACAACGGAAACTGTTGATGTTGAAACAGTTGTTGTTGAAACTGTTGATGTTGAAACTGAAGATGAATTTGAGTCTCCTACTCATTCACCTCCTCTTGCGCCTCCTTCTCCTATTGCGCCCCTTCAAGATTTTGCGCCCCTTCAAGATGATGCGCCCCTCTCTACCCCTGCGCCTCCTCCTTCTGCTCCCGATTTGAGCGAGGTACTTTCCATTCTTCATTCTTTACAGCAGGGGCAAGCAAATTTAGAGCAAGGACAGACCCATATAAAGTCTCAATTTGAGCTTCTTACTTCCTTACTCACTGATCAATCTGAAGAGATCGCTGCCATTAAGGGGGAGATGAACTCTCTCAAGGACAAACTTTCTGCTCCTTCTCCTCCTCCGGCGCAGACTCAGGTTCAACCTCATACTGATCAGGCGCAAACCACCGCTTCTGCGCCTACTTTCATACCTCAGTCTGCTGCGTCTCAATCCAACATGAACGTGCTAGTATCTAAGTTGGATGTCCTGAAAGAATTGGTCGTCACTCATTTCACTGCTGCTCACTCTAGTTCTGACAGACGCGCCGAACATATTTCTTCCGACATTATCACGGCTCAAAATGCCATTGAAGCTCACATTCAAATCTTGGAAGAAAATATTTCTCAGCAGCAGCAAATCACTCAGCGTTCCATTGATGAATACCAAAACATCAATGCGAATCACTTGAGTTACATTAGAGACGGTATCACTGCCACTCACTCCAGTGTCACTGACACTCAAGGGTTAGCGAACCGTAGTCATCAGCTCGCAAAACAAATTCAGCGTTCTGTTTCAGAGATCGTTGAAGGATTGAAAGAAGATGATGCGCCTCCCAACCCTTAGTTTTTTTTTATTGTAAGTTATTAGAACCTTTTTGTAATAGAATCAACTTTTTTGTGTTAGTGATTTTGTGCTTACTTGTTTTAGCACCTTTTGTTTTTGTTCTATTCGAAACTTGTAATTTGTAACTCTTACACCCCAAGTTTTAATGAGAACAATGCATCACTTATTATCAAACATTGTTCACTCAAACTCCTTGTTTGTAGAACAATGAATATTGTTTAAATTCATATGCATCATATTGAATTGCTTCATACTTTCATGCATTAAGTTTAAACTTGGTTTAAACATATTTCAAAACTAAAAATCATATATCATTTTGAATGTGTTAAACTGTTGTTTCTATCTTTCAATATGTAACTCTTTATTCTTATTGGAATAGATTAGAAATCTATATTTTGGACTAGTGTGTGCATTAAACTTGAGACATGAATTACCAATTTCATTCATTTGGACATATTTTTATCAAGTATAATGTTTGTCCTTGATATAGTAGGTAATGGCATCAATCAAATAGGGGGAGATTGTTGGGTATGCCCACATATATCTCAGTTTTAATGTAATAGGATTTATTAGATTTGATTGATCCATCACCTAAGTTTTATTTCATGGACTTTAGACCCACATGTAAGAAGTATTTATACTTCATTTTTTAGGTTGTCCATTGTTATAGAATAGGCTTAGAAATAGGGCAAGAAGATCAAGATTCAAGAAAAATCACTCAGTGAGTTTGAGCTACGCATATGCGCCTCCTGCGCCACGCGCCTTCTACATTCGCGCCATGCGCCATTTAGAGCGCGCGCATAAGGATTTCTTCATAAGCTATGTTACGCACCTGTGCGCCTATTGGCTCAATGCGCCTCTTGGCTCAAACGCGCCTCAAAGTATTTATTCAACACTCAGTGATTTATTGAAGACTCGAAGACTTGAAGAGAATTCAAATTACGCCAATGATCCAACGGTGGTTAAAAGATGCATATGCGCCTAATCTGTTGACACGTGTCCATAACGGTCACATTTATATTGAGTGTCAAAATGGCCATAATATATGCATGCTCCGATCAACGAGCGACAGCTCATCTTATCCACAAGGATCTCCAACGGCTAGTTTTTTGAAGTTCACTATAAATACCCCATAACTTCAACATTTTGAAGTTGCTGAGTTTTGCTAAGAATTTCAAGAATTTCTCTCTCTAAGCATTTGTTGAAGATTTGAAGATTGCCTTCGTTTTTCCAGATTTCTCAAGAACATCTTCATACCTTCATCCTTAGCCCAGATCTTCAAGCTATAACACTTTAGTTTCTCGTGCTCTCCATCTCAAAGATCTAAAGAGCCTTGATACTAAGAACACACACGCACCTCTTTAAGATTAATCATTTAGATTCTTCTTTAAGAGATACACCGGTTATTGTTTTGGATTTGTTCTTTCATAGTAATAGATCTTGAGTTAGTGTATAAGCTCAAACGCTGTAATTTGTAACACTCACTCATTATATAAGATCTCCATTAGAAATCCAAGACTAACCATCTTGGTAGAGGACGTAGATCTTTCATTGATCGAACCTCTCCAAATAGCTTGTGTTATTATCTCGTCATTTCTTTCAAATTATTATTTTCACTCACTATTTGCTTGTTTACTCATTGTAGATTGATTGAACTGAATTGTGTTGTGTTTGTTATATCATTTGCCTTAGTTCCTTATTTCACTCACTTTGAGCCAAAATACTTAGTGTGTGTGTTGCGCTCCCTTTATCACTTTGCGCCTATTTTCATCACTAATTTCCGCTGTGCATTTCACTCACTCACTTAGGCGCATTTCATTACGCTTACTTGATAAAGTGCGCATTTGCAATTGAGTTTATCAAGGGTACGAAAAGAATTTTAAAACAGCTATTCACCCCCCTCTCTAGCTATTTTTCATACCCTTGTTGCTCTTTGGGACCAACAAAAATTCGACCCGAATTTTAACAAGACTTACCCGAATTAAAAAGCCACGGATATTTCCTCTCGGTCTCATCTTGGAGTTCCCACGTCGACTCCTCAACATTATGATTCCTCCAAAGAACTCTAACCAATGAAATACTTTTGTTCCTCTACTCTTGAACTTTGGCATCTAAAATCCGAACCGGTCGTTCCTCGTAAGTCATATCGGGCTCAATATCCTCCGGTATCCTCGGTAACACGTGAAAAACATTATGTAACCGGTCCAATGATGGCGGTAACGCAAGACGATACGCTAGAAGCCCAACCTTTCCCAAAATCTCAAACGGGCCAATAAACCTCGGAGCCAATTTTCCTTTCTTCCCAAACCTACGAATACCCACCTTTGGAGATACTTTCAAGAACACAAAATCACTGGTCTGAAAACTAAGATCTCGCCTTCGGTTATCTGCATAGCTCTTATGTCGACTCTGAGCTGTTTTCAATCTATCCCGGATAACTCTAACTTTCTCAACCGAATCTCGAAGCAAATCAATACCCACGATCTTCGCTTCACCGACCTCATCCCAACAGATAGGCGATCTACATTTTCTTCCATACAAGGCCTCATACGGTGCCATCTCGATACTAGCCTGATAATTGTTGTTGTAAGAGAACTCCACTAACGGTAGGTGCGAATCCCAAGAATCAGAGAAGTCTATCGCACAAGCTCGCAACATATCCTCAAGAATCTGAATAGTCCTCTCGGATTGACAGTCGGTCTGAGGGTGAAAAGCTGTACTAAAACGCAAATCTGTACCCAAAGCTTCTTGAAACGCCTTCCAGAATCTAGAAGTAAACCTCGGGTCTCGATCTGACACAATGCTAACCGGAAATCCATGCAATCTAACGATCTCATCAATGTAAAGAGTCGCAAGCTTCTCCATCGAATATCTGATGTCAATAGGCAAGAAATGGGCACTCTTGGTCAATCTATCCACTATTACCCAAACACTGTCAAACTTCCTACGGGTACGAGGTAGTCCCGTAACGAAATCCATGGTCACATGCTCCCATTTCCACTCGGGAATCTCTAACGGCTGAAGTAGTCCCGCTGGTCTCTGATGCTCGGCTTTGACCTGCTGACAAGTTAAACACTTCGAAACATACTCCGCTATTTCCCTTTTCATATTATTCCACCAAAAATGTTGCTTCAGATTCTGATACATCTTCGTACTACCCGGATGAATAGTATATCTCGATTTGTGACCTTCATCTAAAACTTGCCTTTTTATTCCATCCACATCGGGCACACACAAACGACCACGGAAAGTCAACACCCCATTTGAACTCATAGAAAAATCCTCGAAATTCTTTTCCTTCAATTTACCCATTATCTTCACCAACTCGGGGTCTTCTTTCTGAGCTTCCTTTATCCTCTGAATTAGGGTCGGAGATACCCTAATATTCGCAAAAATAGCCCTATGTATCGATTCACGAGGAGACCAATCACGCACATCCTCAAGCATTTTCCACTCTCGAACCATCATCGAAGCCACATAAGATTTTCTACTAATCGCATCGGCGACCACATTCGCCTTCCCCGGATGATAAGAAATCGTACAATCATAATTCTTCAACAATTCCATCCATCGGCGTTGCTATTATTCAACTCTTTCCGGGAGAAAAGGTATTTCAAACTCTTGTGATCCGTAAAAATCTCAAACTTCGCTCTATAAAGGTAGTGCTTCCATTTGTGCAACGCAAAGACTATCGCCGCCAACTCCATATCATGAGTCGGGTAATTCTGTTCACTAGGGGTCAACTTCCTCGAAGCATAGGCAATCACCTTCCTGTTCTGCATCAAGACACAACCCAAACCCTCTTTCGAAGCATCACTGTAAATTACTAAATCGTCATTCCCATTAGGCAAGGTCAAGATCGGTGCGGTAGTCAACCTCTTCTCCAATTCCTCAAAACTGCTTTGACATTTTTCACTCCACACAAACGGTACATCCTTCCGGGTCAACTGAGTCATCGGAGAAGTAATCCTCGAAAACCCTTCAATAAATCTTCGGTAATACCCGGCCAAACCCAGAAAGCTACGAATCTCGGTCACTGATTCGGGTCTCTTCCAATCCACTATGGCTTCAATCTTTGAAGGATCCACAGAAATCCCATCTTTCGAAATAACATGACCCAGAAATGAAACCTTCTCGAGCCAAAATTCGCATTTACTAAACTTTACAAACAATTTCTCCCTCGCAAGAACGGATAAAACTGTCCTCAAGTGTTGCTCGTGCTCCTCTCGGGATTTAGAGTAGACGAGTATATCATCAATAAAGACCACTACGAACGAATCAAGATAAGGATGGAAAACCCGGTTCATCAAATCCATAAACACGGTCGGCGCGTTAGTCAACCCAAACAGCATAACCAAGAACTCATAATGACCATAACGGGTGCGAAAAGCAGTCTTCGAAATATCCTCCGATCGAATCTTCAACTGATGGTACCCACTCCTCAAATCAAGCTTGGAAAACACGACGGACCCTTGAAGCTGATCAAACAAATCGTCAATGTGAGGTAAAGGATACTTGTTCTTCACCGTAACCTGATTCAACTTTCTGTAATAGATGCACAATCTCAAGGAACCGTCTTTCTTCCGCACAAATAAAACCGGTGCTCCCCACGGGGAAATACTAGGGCGTATAAACCCTCGATCAAGCAACTCTTGCAACTGAACCTTTAGTTCCTTCAACTCTGCGGGAGCCAACCTATAAGGTGCTTTCGAAATTGGAGCCGTACCCGGCAAAAGATCTATACAAAACTAAATCTCACGATCGGGCGGCATATCATACTCGGTAGAGAAAACATCGGGAAATTCCCGAACTACCCGAACACTATCCAAACTAGGGGATTCCTTCCTAGTATCAAGAACACTATCCAAATACCCCTCACAACCACTATGCAATAATTTTCTCACTTTCATATAAGAAATTAAGCGAACCTTTCTACTCAGAGGACTAGCCTCAAACACAAATTTAGGCACATCGGGAATAGAAAAAGTAACAGTTTTCTTACGGCAATCAACGGAAGCATGAAACTTGCTCAACCAATCCATACCCAAAATGACATCAAAGTCTTGGATAGGAAGAACTACCAAATCCGCAGAAAGGAAACGACCACAAATAACCACATCACAAGAACGAAAGACTCTATCAGAAATCAAGCATTCTCCTATAGGGGTCGATACCTCTAGAACATAGGGCAAAGACTCAGATGCAGCATTTAGTAAAGAAGCAAATTGCACAGAAATGTATGAATGAGATGATCCTGGATCTACTAACGATCGTGCGCTCACATTAGACACAGAAACACTACCTCCAATAACCGAAGGATCATCGGTCCCCTGTTGACGATTCATGGCATATATCTTTCCTTGAACTTTGGGCTTCCCAGCGGCATCCCTTTTCTGACCTTGATTAGTACCAACCCCTGACCCGGATGATTGACCTCGGTGCCTCGTGCAATCTCTCGCAAAGTGCCCCATTTCACCACAATTGGTACACTTGCCTTGCTTTTTCCAACACCTATCCTCCGTATGGCCTACCCTCTGACAAAAGGTACAAGGCTTCCTATTCTGAATCCCCAGAGTAGTACCCGGATTCCTCGGTATGGTTTGCCCCTTAAACTGAGATGATGCTCCCGGGTTACCACGGTTGTCGGAACGGTGTTGTGGTTGAGATTTAGCATGGCTTCCCGGTTTACCCGTACCCACAACCTCAGTTTTCCTTTTGTGCTCCCTAATATCTTGCTCTATCAAGTAGGCTCGGTCTACCGCATCTTGGAAAGTCACAATCCGTTGGGCAATAAGTTGAGTACGGTTGGAGGTCTTCAATCCCCGAATGAATCTCATAGCCTTTTGTTCCTCGGTCCTCACCAAATAGTCACAATACCGGGCTAATTCTGTGAACTTAGCCGAGTATTGTGCTATAGACAACAAACCTTGCTCCAGGTTGAGCAGCTCCATCTCCTTTCGGTTTTGATCAACAACCGGAATGAAATGTTCCTTGAATTTGCGCACAAACAACTCCCACGCATACACCGTGTGAGTATCATCCCAACTAGCTTTAACACCCTTCCACCAATGCTCGGCGGCTCCCACAAGTTTGTAAGCCGCGAACCGGACCTTGTCCTCATCCGTGCAACCAAATACCTCATAAATCTTCTCCATCGACTCAATCCACAACTCAGCTTTCCGAACACGGGTTCCCCATTGAATTCAACCGGTTTCAGTTTGAGAAATTGCTCCAATCCATAGTGGGGTGGTGCTTGTTCTACCCTCGGACCTTGATCATGTATGGCCTTCATGGCCGCCTCGAACATGCCTTGAAACATAGCACGTGCTTCTTCCCTTGTGTCATTCTGATTCTGTGCTCCACTAGTACCTCCTCTGGCTCTTCTTCCAGACATTGAGAGTAATTACCTATATAAAACATCAACCGTTAATCACTCCGCACACTACTACCCACCTAGGTCATACTAGTCCACCTAGACTTATACTTAGAGCCAAACCATAGCTCTGATACCAACTGTCGCGACCCCGAACCCCGCGGGCTCGAGATCGCGAGCTGGACGTCGACTTAAAACCAAAACTGTGAAATACCGCAGTTAAAAATTCCATTTGATACCAAAAGGTGATGATCCAAAGTTTTACAAATCCAAGTTTGATAATAACCAAATACAACTATCATAAACTTCCACAAGTTTATGCCCAACAGAATATAAATATACAAATCTTAATGACGTCATTGTTTGGTACAACTATCCCAAAAAGGTTACACATTTATATAATGTAAACCAACCTATAACAACTTTCCCCAAAAGAATGTATCCACACTCGACGTCCTCTTTCTCGTGATCAGCGAGACTAATCCTTAGCACCTGGGGGGGGATTAAGGAAAAACAAAGATAAAAGAAAGGGGGTGAGATAAATCTTAATAAGTCACTAATGCAACTACATGAC
Organism: Campanula takesimana; assembly: GCA_026119855.1. Lineage (NCBI taxonomy): Eukaryota > Viridiplantae > Streptophyta > Magnoliopsida > Asterales > Campanulaceae > Campanula > Campanula takesimana. Next base: position 742,113 of record JAOWBW010000551.1, read on the forward strand.
ATGCTATGATGCAATAAGTAATAACAACATCAATATCTCATTTAACATAGCAATTATCAGATAATAAATAGCAGCGGAAATAAACACATAACAAAGGATATAGCCAAGGTTTTCCCAAACTGATAAACCAAATAAAGGTCGCTGCGCAGCTTCAATAATCAACCATCAACATCTTCATAATAGCATGAAAGCTGAAGAGAAATCCCCGGTACCGGAACAATAACCATAAGAGTGTCACAAAGGACAAGAGCCATGCCACAAAGTCATGCTCGGTAGCTAGATACATTCACAAAGGAAGCTAACTTATCTCTTCCAAGGCCAATCTGGAAAAGGGGTATAGTAAGGGCAAACAATGGTCAACATTATAATGGACTTGGCTTTGCCATTATAATATTTCCCATCGCCCGATGCAACAAATATGCCAGCTGGGCTTCCAAATAAATGCTAAGTAATAAATACTAGCTTAATTAAACAACTTAGGGTTCCAAAGTAGGGAACCATACCAAGAAGTCACCAAGAAAGTGAAATGAATCAACAACACACAATTAACGTGTTCCAACACTTCCAAAGTAAGAATACTCAATTACTATAACACATTCAATCACAAGGGATCCAATTCAATTCTAGGCATCCAAATACAACTACTCACTCATCTCGAAGAGCTCAAGGAGAGCTTTAAAACGATAATTTATACGCCTAAAATGGAGTCCGGAGGAACATGATATGGCCCTCGAAAGATTGGACAAAAAGGGAAATAAATTTCACAACAGGGGAGAGGGTGCGCGCTCCTCCTATGGGAGGGTGCGCGCACCTCCTTGATCAGAAGGAAAATGCGGCAAAAGGTAAGTGAGGGTGCGTGCGCTTCATATAAAAGGGTGCGTGCGCCTCCCTTCGACAGAGGGGAAATCAACATTGGAGGAGGAGAGGGTGCGCGCGCCTCCTATGGGAGGGTGCGCGCGCCTCCTGAAGTCAGAAGGTTTTTGTTCAAGAGGGGCATAAGGGTGCGCGCGCCTCCTTGCCCGGAAAGGCAATTTCCGGCCAAAATCTGGGTTCTTCCATTTTTTTTCAACCAAACATCAAATCTAAACCCAACTTCACCATTTTAAGCCAACTCAAAACTAACACTACCCATATGAACTGGGAGGGGACTTACACATCAACATTTTACAACCCCAAAGCAAGATTTAACCCAAACATTCAACAATCACCAAAATTATCAAACAAATAGAAATAAATTCAAAACTCATCCAAGATTTCGATAGACAACAACAATAACATCATATAACCATTGATGAACATTTCAAGCATAAAAATGGGGGAAAGTAAACTTACCCGGATTTCTCAAAGTTGATGGATTTCAAATATTTTTGATTCTACGTGATCCTATCGACGATCTAAACAAGATTCATGTTTTAAGAAATGAGAAATAATGAGAGGAAGAGGAAGGAAATGAAGAGAGAAGGAAGAGAGAAAAAGCTTACCTTGCTATGGAAGAGAGAGAGAGAAATGCGCTGGGAGAGAGGTAGAGTGTGAGTGAGGGTGATAGGGTGAGGGAGGTGAGGGAGAAGAGAGGGAGTAGGGAGATGAATTATTTGAAAATGTTACACTTAGCCCCCTTCCCCCACTAACTAGCTCAACTATAAAACTCCCACTAATTTAAGACCCAACAACACTACACCAACACAAATGACCCAATAAAATGCTAGGCATAAATTAATATAACACATAAAATGCACACATAAATATTTAAATAAATAATAATTTAAATAAATAAATAAGCAATTAAATAAATAATAATTATTTATTACTAATAAAATAGAGCCTAGATTTCGGGTCGTGACATAAATTGGGGCTTTCTTTCTCTTCTCTCTTAATGACTTACTTGCCTTCGTGAGTCATTCAAAAAATATACATACATGAAGTCAATACTAGGGACACTTCCCTAGTCGAGTCAATGTCACTCAACTTTAGTGACAAGAGGTCTTCACCGCAAAATCACATGTATCTCATCCTCCGCTAGAGTCAATGCACACTTCCTCATTAATCGAGTCAAAATGAAGACGCAAAAGAAATGCCCACTAGATTGAAAACCCGAAAGGGCGGTCTAGGCAAAAAACAGGGTGCGTTATAAAAAAAATGAGAGAGTGAGAGAGAGAAGGGAAAGAGAAATGGAGATCTCCGGCCTCTAAGGAAGACAACTGCACAAGTTCTACATTGGGTCTCCTCAGCAAGTCAATCCCCACCGAGCCAACTTTGGAGTTGCAAAAGGCTTGACGAGATATGGCACCATCAAAGGTCATTTTGGGTTATTGAAAGATTGTTCTTGCAATGTGCATCTTTGGGCTCATGAGAAAGAAAGCCCGTAGTAACCAAGATCCATCCGAGAACGAGCCTATCATTGAAGGGGTACGAGGTTGCACAAAATAATCCCCAGCTAGTCAGTTGGTTTGGGCAGCGAGCAACAACATGTAATTCAAGATTCTACAACCATGTCCCTCTAAAGTATGCCGAAAGACTTCCGAGAATGGAGTAGCTCTTGCCATGTCCCCTTGTGTTTGTTCCCCCACACGAGGACGAGTCTCTTGTTTTTCTCAACAAGTGATGACGCCCTAGGGGCTATGTGACTCGAGAAAGAAAACCTCTCTTGCTTCATTTGACAGTTAATGAGCCCTAAGGCTACGCTCAAGAAAGATGTGTGACACTATCTTCAAAGTCTCTCAAAAGGAATGTCGAGAAGCACCTTCTTGTCATGTATGCTCATACTTGTTCCCCCGATCAAGGATAGGCCCTTCTCGTTCCACTCATAATCAATGGTGTCACTCTAGGGGGTACGATCAAGTTTTAAAGGCTCCCTCGGCAAGAAGAAATTCACTTCAGTGTCCCCGGCGGAGTCATGTGCAACATTAGAAGCTTCCTCAATTCGGCACCAAAGGTCTCAAGGGGCTTCGCAATCTACAGACTTTTGGGCTACGGCATTACAGTGATACAAGCAAAGGGCAATATTGGGGCTTCGCAACCGACAGTCTGTCGCGACCCCGGACCCCGCGGGCCCGGGACCGCTATCTGGACGTCGGCTCTAAAACCAAATCTGTGAAATACCGAAATTAAAAATTCTATTTGATACCAAAAGGTGATGATACAAAGTTTTACAAAACCAAGTTTGATAAAGACCAATTACAACTATCATAAACTTCCACAAGTTCATGCCCAACAAGATACAAATATACAATTCTTAGTGACGTCATTGTTTGGTACAACTACCCCAAAATGGTTACACATTTACATAATGTAAACCAACCTATATCAACCTTCCCAAAGAATGGATCCACACTCGACGTCCTCTTTCTCGTGATCAGCGAGACTAATCCTTAGCACCAGGGGGGGGGGGTTAAGGAAAAACAAAGATAAAAGAAAAGGGGGTGAGATAAATCTCAATAAGTTACTAATGCAACTACATGACATGCTGCGATGCAAGAAGCAATAAGCGATAATAAATATCACATAGCACATAGCATTTATCACATAACAGATAGCAGCGGAAATAAACACATAACAAAGGATATAGCCAAGGTTTTCCAAACCGGAACATCCAAATAAAGGATCGCTGCGCAGCTTCAAATAATCAACAAATCATCATCTTCGTAATAGCATGAAAGCCGAAGAGAAAACCCCGGTACCGGAAACCAATAACCATAAAAGTGTCACAAAGGACAAGGACCATGACACAAAGTCATGCCCGGTACTAGATACATTCACAGAGGAACGCTAACTTGACTTTTCCAAGGCCAATCTGGAAAAGGGGTAAGAAGGGGGCAAATCAATGGTCAACATTATAATGGACTTGGCTTTGCCATTATAATCTTTCCCATCGCCCAATGCAACAAATATGCCAGCTAGGCTTCCAAATAAATGCTAAGTAATAATAATTTAGCATGAATAAACAACTTAAGGTTCCAAAGTAGGGAACCAATCCAAATAAATTACCACAAAGGTAAACCAATACAAACCGCACATCAAAGATGAACCACATTCCCAAAATGATACTTAATCAAATTCCCATATCGTATTTATTCACAAAAGAATCAATCCAAGCAATAAAGTGTTCCACGGTGTTATCTTAAGTAAATTAGAAGGATTAAACCTAAACTAGTTAAGCCATTTAGTTTAAACAAGCAAAAAGGGCAATTTTTCCAAGCAGGCGGGCGGGCGGGCGCCTGGGCATAGGCAGGCGGGCGCCTGTTTGGACAGAAGGTTTGGGTCGTGTTGAAAGGGGTGCAGGCGGGCGCTAGGGTCAAGGCGGGCGGGGGCTGGTCTGGATTACAGCCGGGAAAACAGAGCTGGGTTCCCTAAGTTCTTACCCAATTCTCACCACACTCAAAATCAAGCATAATCAATCTCCCCCCAAGCATAAATGTGAAACACAACAACTTATAACTAGGATGAGGACCTAGATAACATCATTTATCACCAAAACCAGAATCAAAATCCCACATTCAAGATTTCACCATTTTTTTACCAAAACTCAAATAAATTCCAAACAAATTCAAAACCCAACCAAACTTCAAACATAACACATCGAACATTATCTAAACATGATATGAACATTTTAGCATCAAAATGGGGGAAAAGTAACTTACTTGATAATCTCAAAGATGACGGAATTCAATTATTTTTGGTCCTACGCGATCCTATCGACGATCTAAACAAGGTTCACGTTTTAAGAAATGAGAGAAGATGAGAGGAAGAGGAAGAAAATGAGGAGAGAAGGAAGAGGAAGAAAAAACTTACCAATGGAGGAGAGAGAGAGTGAGTTTGCTGGGAGATGATGGAGGGAGGTGGAGTGTATGAGGGAGAAGGAGGTGTAGGGAGAGGGTAGGAGTATGATTTAAAAACTTACACATTGACCCCCTCCTCTAATACTACCCAACTCAATACTCCCCACTAACAACTAAGACCCAACAATACTACACTAACCCAAACGACTCAATTAAAATGCTAGGCATAAATATTATAACACATAAATTGCACACATAATTATTTAAATAATAAATAATTTTAAATAATAAATAAGCAAATAATTAAATAATAATCATTTAATTACTAATAAATAGAGCCTAGATTTCGGGTCGTGACATTCACTCCCCCTTAAAGAAAATTCGACCCGAATTTTAACGAGACTTACCTTAAACAAAAGCCACGGAAATTTCCTCTCGATCTCATCTCGGAGCTCCCACGTCGACTCCTCGATGTTATGATTCCTCCAAAGAACTCGAACCAACGCAATGCTTTTGTTCCTCAACTCTTGGACTTTGGCATCTAAAATCCAAACCGGTCGTTCCTCATAAGTCATATCGGGCTCCATATCCTCCGGTATCCTCGTAACACGTGAGATGGATCATGAACATACTTCCGAAGCATAGAAACGTGAAAGACGTTGTGCAACCGGTCAAAGGATGACGGTAACGCAAGACGATACGCTAGAAGTCCAACCTTTCCCAAATCTCAACAAACGGGCCAATAAACCTCGGAGCCAATTTGCCCTTCTTCCCAATCTACGAATACCCACCTTCGGAGACACTTTCAAGAATACCAAATCACCAATCTGAAAACTAAGATCTCGCCTTCGGTTGTCTGCGTAGCTCTTATGTCGACTCTGAGCTGTTTTCAATCTATCCCGGATAACTTTAACTTTCTCACTGAATCCCGAAGCAAATCGATACCCAAACCTTTCGCTTCACCGACCTCATCCCAATAAATAGGCGATCTACATTTCCTTCCATACAAGGCTTCAAACGGTGCCATCTCGATACTAGCCTGATAACTGTTGTTGTAAGAGAATTCCACTAACGGTAGGTGAGAATCCCAAGAATCGGAAAAGTCTATCTGTAGATACCCCGGGGAACCACGGCTTGGCTAGAGCGGTGAATTATCCTAGGATGACTAACTTGTTTTAGATTGTTTAGAGTCGCCACCTATGTTTTTAAAGGAACATAAGAAAAACCTAGAAATAGCCTAATTTATGTACAAAACCAGAGATTCCGGAGAGAAGGGTTCGGGGGTTAGGTGACGGAGTGGGAAGTACTTAACACCACTCCGCCCCGCTTACGTGGGTCTTGCTACTATTGTGTTCTAATATTTACATGTCCTTCAATTAATTAAATAGAAATGTGCTAACAATTGTGATGAGAAGAAAAGAGGAAATAAAGGGAAATAAAATAGAATTGTTTTATTTATTTAATGATAAAGATTACATGTAACAAGTAATGTTAAAGAATACATTAAGAGATGAAGAGAAATTAACATGGTGAATTAAAGTTAAGATTAAATGTAGGGAGATAACCTTAACTAACTTCAATATGTGAAGTAGTCATGTTGGTCATGTCCCATTAATGGGGATTGCATACTAGTAAGACTAGACAAATAAAATAAGAGAAGAAAAGAGATGTTGTAGCTTAGAAAAGAGGACTTCAAACTTAGACTTGGAAATGGTGTTGTTGTAGAGAAAATGTTTGTGCAAACACTTTGTGTAGTGTTTTGTAGAGAAGGATTGTTGAGATGATTTGTGTAGAGTTTTTGTTCAAGTCTCAAAAGTTGGGTCCAAAAAAGAAGTCCAAAAAGAAGTAGAGAAGAGATCCCCTCCAATGATGGATTGGAGGGTTTTTATAGTTGAAAGGGGATGTTTTTGGTGCCAATTCGCGGTCACAAAGAAATATTTCCCGAGTGAAATCCATGCAAAATAAGCAAGAGAGGGATTCTTGGGAGAAAATCTGTAACTGACGCCCCAGAGGCGCGCGCTTCCGGATGTACCATCGGAAGGCGCGCGCTTCTGACCTCAAAAGGCGGAGGCGCGCGGCTTTGAAAAGGCATTTTTGACAGAATGGACTAGAAAGTTAATTATGTTATGCAGTTCAGTCCAAAACTAACGGAATCAGTTAGGAACTTAACAGAAGTAACAGAAATTAACAAAAACAAGTTAAATAAAATACTATGTATGCAATCGGGGTGAGAGGTCCAAGGCGGGGTGTCTACAGAGCCCCTCGGCGACGTGGATTGCGGGGCAAAATGCGTCGACGAAAGAAAGACAACCGTCGAGGACATCGACAAGAGAAAACAAAGACTCGATAAAGCAGGAATTTGAAATTGCAAGGGATAGAAATGCGCTCCCTGTGTGAGCGACTTTTGCTGATGGAAGAGGTATGGTGATTTTAGTGGTTCACCATGGACCAAAATTGCTGTTCGGAGCCGCATTTGCTGTTTATGCTGTTTGAAGCCGCACTTGCTTGCTGTTTGAAGCCGCACTTGCTGTATGCTGTTTGAAGCCGCATTTGCTTGCTGTTTGAAGCCGCACTTGCTGTATGCTGTTTGAAGCCGCATTTGCTTGCTGTTTGAAGCCGCACTTGCTGTATGCTGTTTGAAGCCGCATTTGCTTGCTGTTTGAAGCCGCACTTGCTGTATGCTGTTTGAAGCCGCATTTGCTGTGGTACCTGTTATGTGTGTGCTTTGCAAACATACGTGCTTGTGAAATTGTGCTTGTGGTGCGTTGTGATTTGAAAAGCAGAGATTGCTTGAGAGAGAGATTTTGCAAGAATGGAGAAATTGCTTTTGTGTGCGGTGTGATTTGAAGAAATCTTTGGATGTATTCATACCTTCACTTACCATTGCCGCTTGTGTGGAGATGGATTGCTGATGTCCGCGGAGGATGCTTTGATGGAGAATGTCCATTCTTTGGATGTTGATGAGAGAATGCCCTTGATGTTGGGTTGGTGAGATGGTACTCTGGATGATGGGTTGGTCGTTCCAAGAGGCTGCCTACGTATCCCTTTAAGAGAATCAGACTAGCGTAGTTCAAGGATGATGGAGAACGCTGGAGGAGAGGCTAGGAGCAAAGCAAACTAAAGCACATAATTTTGCACATAGAAGGAGAAAGAAAAAGAAAAATCTTTTTTTTTTTTTTTTTTTTTTTTTTAAGTTCGTGGGTGAACAATTTTAACCATTGTGTGTTTGTGAAGCCAACCCAAGATCAAGTCATGTTCAGTCGAAGTCCGGATTGCCTCGCTTGAATTCTGTTGTCGCTGGTGTGCCCAACGAAGATTGATGTCTAGCCCCAAGAGATTTGTCGGTTATGGGGCTTCAAAAAGGCTTTGATGCCGAGATGAGGGGTTGCTGATTGTAAAGCCCCATAGAATGCCTTTGATGCCAAATTTTGAGGGACTTGCATAGCTCCAAGATAAATCAGCTCTTGGACCATTCGAGTAAATCGCCCTTTGTTTGTTGTAGTGAGCAAGCCCCAAGAGGAGATCGTTGATGCCAAGCTTCGAGAGATTGCAAAGCCCCAAGTGTCGTGGGCTTGTAGATGGTGAGATGTGAAGACCTTTCATTGTAAAGCCCCAAATTATCTCGTGATTGGCTCGGCATTGAGAGCGGGTGTACCGTTTGGTAGAATTCTTGATAGAGATCTCCTTCTTGCTCTTACTGGGGAGATGAATGGCCTCATTGTGGTTGATACCCAAATGGCGGAGGTCTTATGTCAAAGGATGCAGTAATGTCTTGCGGTGCCGTCGAGGTCGCGGAGGATAAGGTCTTGGTGTGATAAAGTCCCAAATGAGTATGCTTGCTTGACTCTTCTTGAGTTGAACTAATGACGGATCTTCGGATGCAACTAGTGCTGTGGCCCAACTTTATCTGAGCTGCACCTTGTGCTTTTGATCTTGGAGAAGGGGGTGCTGAATTGCAGAAACATTGGGATTGGCCGTGGCATTTCCCGCTATAACCCTGTTTTGATTAGAGTTTAGCATATTGAATCTTTTTCCTTTTCTCTAAGACTTTCTTCATGATCTCGTTGAAAGTTCTAACAAAAATCATCAACTTCATTCATAACATCGGAGTCTTCATTTAAAACCAAGAGGCCTTTGACTTGAAGTGTTGAGAGACCTTTGAAGCTTGATCCCTTTCATGGAGACTACTCCCAAATTGCGTTGCTCGAGTATTGTTGCCCAAAAGACTGTCGGTCGGGTAGCCCTAATACTGCCCTTTGCTTGAATTACTGTAATGCCGTAGCCCAAAAGATTGTAGATTGCGAAGCCCTTGGAGACCTTCGGTGCCGAATTGAGGAAGCTTCCAATGTTGCACATGACTTGGCTGGGGATACTGCTGGGGAGTTAATTTCTCTTTGCCGAGGGAGCCTTTAAGACTTGACCGTAGCCCCTAGAGTGCCATCATTGATTGCGAGAAAGGTCCACCCTTGATTGGGGGGAACGAGCACGGGCACACGCGACAAGAGGGCTTTTTGACATCCCCTTTGAGGGACTTTGAGGATAGTCTCAACCATCTTTCTTGAGCATAGCCCCTAGGGCGTATTGATTGCCAAATGAAGCAAAAGAATCCCTTGTTCTTGAGTCACATAGCCCCTGGGGCATCACCATTTGTTGAGCAAAGCAAGAGTGACTCGTCCTCGTGTGAGGGAATAAACATGAGAGGATATGGCAAGAGCTAATCCATTTCTCGGGAGCCTTTCGGCGTACTTTAGAAGCACATACTTGAAGAAGCTTTGAAAACTGAGACACATGTTGTTGCTATTTGTTGCCCAAGCCAATTGACTAGCTAGGGATTATTTGTGCAACCTCGTGCCCTTTTATGATGGGCTCGTTCTCGGATGGGTCTTCGCTACCATGGGCCTTCTTTTCATGAACCCAAAAATGCACACTGCTGGAGAATGATGCCAATAACCCAAAACAACCTTTGATGGTGCCATATCTTGTCGAGCCTTTTGCAATCCCAAAGTTGACTCGGTGAGGAATTGACTTGCTGAGGAGATTCAATGTAGAACTTGTCTTCTTTAGAGGCCGGGGATCTCCATTTCTCTTTCCCTTCTCTCTCTCACTCTCTCATTTTTGTTTTATGACGCACCCTGTTTTTTGCCTAGACCGCCCTTTCGGGTTTTCAATCTAGCGGGCATCTTTTTTGCGTCTTCATCATTTTGACTCGATTAATGAGGAAGTGTGCATTGACTCTAGCTGAGGAGATAAGACATGTGATTTTGCGGTGGAGACCTCTTGTCGCTAAAGGTGAGTGACATTGACTTGACTAGGGAAGTGTCCCTAGTATTGACATGTATTTTTTTTATTGAATTGAATGACTCGCGAAGGCAAGTAAGTCATTAAGAGAGAAGAGAAGGAAAGCCCCAATTTGATTGCAAGAAATTGGGAGTATGCAGAAAGAATAGAAGTCCCTAGACTCGACAAGGAACGCGAAATGATTCCAAATCTAAGAAAGTTGTTCAATCTTTTTGGTGATTAATTCATTGGCAAATGAATCGTACAAAGATGTCTTGACAAGTTCGAGATGAAGGCCAATCACCATAATGCGCTAGGGCTAAACATATCTTCTTTCTTGCATGAGACCGGGCCCGCAGGTTGCCTACGTTCCTCCAGTGTAGAGGCTCAGGTCACCGTAGTTCTTGTGGATTCTCCATTCTTCGTGATGGAATTCTTGCTTCGTCGTGTTGCTTCGTCCTCCTTTGGTGGATGGAATGATGTTGATCTTGATGTGAACTTCTTTGATTGAGGGGGATTTTTTTTTTTTTTTTTTTTTTTATTATTTTTTTTTTTTTTGTGCTCTAACTTTTGCTTAAGTTGATTTGATGGTTTCAACCTAGCGAGCTCTTTTTTTTTTTTTTTTTTTTTTTAATCCCCCTTTGAAAACTTTGCTTGACTTCTTTATGATTGTTGCTCCACCTTGTTTGTCTTGGCTTCGTCGTTGGTGTTGGCGTCGATGTTTAGCCCCTAGGCGTTCAAGTGATGGCCTTCGTTCCAAAACTCGTTTAGACATCTTTTCATCATTTTGCCAAGAATTAGATTGAACAACTTGGAAGAGTGTATGAGGACAAGAACGACTTTTTTTTTTTTTTATTCGATGATAAGACTCGACACTTAACATGGGACGAGAGAAAACATTAATGCACACTAAAGAGGACTTTGACTCTTTTTTTTTTTTTTTTTTTTTTTATCCTATCTCTAGTAGAGAAAGAGAAACGGAGATTGTTGTTGTCATCCCCCATGTCATTGTAGTCCTCATTGTCGTTGTAGTCTTCCATGTCACTACATTCTTCCATGTCATTGTTTGGGAACCCTTTGTCGTTGAAGCTTGTGTCATAGGAGGACTCGGCCACTTCTCGGAGCAAATTGTCGATTCTAACCCCCGCATCATACATGCTTGAAAAATCAGAGTGAAAAGCCCCACTAAGATGAGTGCGGTACTCCATTTTCAAACACTTCAAGAAGATGTCCATTTGTTCCTTTTTGGAAGGCCTATCAACCATCTCGGCTAGCTTGTCATTCCAACGGCGATAGAAGTCCCCAAATGATTCATCACCCATTTGCACGGTGCTCTCCAATTCCTTCTTGGTGGGGCGGAATATGGAGTTGCCTTGATTTTGTGACTTGAAGGCAAGCATAGCGGCATCCCAATTGAGGCGGGTGGAAACTGGAAGACCCATATACCGATCTTTTGCGACCCCCTCGAGAGTAAGCGGGAAGCATTGTGCCATTATTTGAGGAGACACTTTCTTTGGTAGCATGGCCCAAATGTAGGAGTCGACAAGAGCGTTGGGGCAAGAGTTGCCGTTGAACTTGCCAATATCGGGCATCTTGAACTTTTCGGGAAGGGCCTCCATTGTGTTCATGAGGAGAGAAGCTTGATGAAGATCGGTGTTTGGGTCCTTGTGCAAATTTAGCCCACTAAGCCTTTGGTCAATGTAGGACATGAGAGTGTTGACCAAACCGGTATCAATGCTTTGGACCTTTCTTTCACCTGTGAGCCCTTTCAATTGGTTCTTGAGTTTAGCAACTTCTTTCTTGTGGGCCATTTTCACATGCTCGTAACGGGCTCGCCATAAATCATCCTTGCGGCGGACATTCTCGGCTAGTGTATCAACTTGCCCTTTCAATGCTTCCACCATGCGGAATAACCCTTCGTTGGACACGGGAATGCCGTTGTCGTTGCCGTTTGAAGCCATTGGACCTATTGAGAGAACACGGTCGATCTTAGGATGGCCCCACAAACACCTTTTGAGTAAAATGATTTCACTCACAAACAAGAAAAGACTCAACCACATAAGAAAATGACTCTTTTTTTTTTTATTTACAAAAGTCGGAAGGACGTGGTCCTTTTTGGGGTTTCTAGAAAAATAGTGGAATCGTCACACTAGTATATAGACCTTCTCGCGGTCCCATATACTCATCGGATTCCACCACGCTTGTGAGCCCTACATGTGTCGGGATTAAACTAAATTAATGTAGTAAATCATACATGCGGGGACGGAATTTTATTTTCGTCCAAAATAGCCACTTTTGGGGACGGAGTTTTATTTCGTCCATTGAAACAAATTGGCATGTATGATTTGAAGACATTAGTTTAGGGAAATCTCAGCACATGGAAACCGACTTGAGTCACGGAGTGTTAGACCCTAGACTAGAATTGTGTGGCTTGTGCTCGGCTTGAATATGAGGCTCAAAGGTCACCCCCGGCATGTAGTCATGAACTACGCCACGAGCAGAGGTTTACCGCTTCGAAAGAGCCAAGGTCGAGTGGAGCTTGAAACTTTCTAGGACGGGCCTCGACGGGTTTGGGGTTGGACTTGTGCGACTCGATAGTGAGCAGTTGATAAGGATATGTGCATGTAGTGTGAGGTCTAACATGTGACAAAACATTTTTTTTTTTCAAAGAAATAAATAAAAAAAACAAATAAGCACATAATTACAACTTTCGAATCACCCGTGTGACCGATAAAAATAAACAGAAAGTAAAAGAAATTGTATGCAGGCCCGGTGCCCACACACTGTAATTCTGTTCTGTTTCTGTGCACTGTTCTGTTCTGGGAATGCTCCCAGAAGCGCGCGCATTGGGTGGCCTATCCGGAAGGCGCGCGCGGTAGACAAAGAGGGGCAGAGGCACCCGATTCTGGGTAACAACCTGTAAATCAGCAGGTTCAAGGGATTGCCTTTACCCTAAATAAAAATGCTTTCCCCTGCAGAATTTGTTAGCACAGAAACATGGAATGGAAGGACAAGAAAGAAGACGGGCGATTCTGGTAATTGGGGTCGGACGCGCGCGCTTTAGGCCAAGGAGGCCAGAGGCGCGCGCTTCCCACCCTTTTTACCAGAATGCCCAGAAAACAGTAATAAGAACACCAAAAGTTGAGAACGCAAGTTTAACCCTCTAATAACTCCCCAGCAGAGTCGCCACTGTAGATACCCCGGGGAACCACGGCTTGGCTAGAGCGGTGAATTATCCTAGGATGTCTAACTTGTTTTAGATTGTTTAGAGTCGCCACCTATGTTTTAAAGGAACATAAGAAAAACCTAGAAATAGCCTAATTTATGTACAAAACCAGAGATTCCGGAGAGAAGGGTTCGGGGGTTAGGTGACGGAGTGGGAAGTACTTAAACACCCACTCCGCCCCGCTTACGTGGGTCTTGCTACTATTGGTGTTCTAATATTTACATGTCCTTCAATTAATTAAATAGAAATGTGCTAACAATTGTGATGAGAAGAAAAGAGGAAATAAAGGGGAAATAAAATAGAATTGTTTTATTTATTTAATGATAAAGATTACATGTAACAAGTAATGTTAAAGAATTACATTAAGAGATGAAGAGAAATTAACATGGTGAATTAAAGTTAAGATTAAAATGTAGGGAGATAACCTTAACTAACTTCAATATGTGAAGTAGTCATGTTGGTCATGTCCCATTAATGGGGATTGCATACTAGTAAGACTAGACAAATAAAATAAGAGAAGAAAAGAGATGTTGTAGCTTAGAAAAGAGGACTTCAAACTTAGACTTGGAAATGGTGTTGTTGTAGAGAAAATGTTGTGCAAACACTTGTGTAGTGTTTGTAGAGAAGGATTGTTGAGATGATTTGTGTAGAGTTTTTGTTCAAGTCTCAAAAATTGGGTCCAAAAAGAAGTCCAAAAAGAAGTAGAGAAGAGATCCCCTCCAATGATGGATTGGAGGGGTTTTTATAGTTGAAAGGGGATGTTTTTGGTGCCAATTCGCGGTCACAAAGAAATATTTCCCGGGTGAAATCCATGCAAAATAAGCAAGAGAGGGATTCTTGGGAGAAAATCTGTAACTGACGCCCCAGAGGCGCGCGCTTCCGGATGTACCATCGGAAGGCGCGCGCTTCTGACCTCAAAAGGCGGAGGCGCGCGGCTTTGAAAAGGCAATTTTGACAGAATGGACTAGAAAGTTAATTATGTTATGCAGTTCAGTCCAAAACTAACGGAATCAGTTAGGAACTTAACAGAAGTAACAGAAATTAACAAAAACAAGTTAAATAAAAATACTATGTATGCAATCGGGGTGAGAGGTCCAAGGCGGGGTGTCTACACTATCGAACAAGCTCGCAACATATCCTCCAAAATCTGAATAGTCCTCTCGGATTGACCGTCGGTCTGGGGATGAAAAGCTGTACTGAATCGCAAATCTGTACCCAAAGCTTCCTGAAACGCCTTCCAGAATCTAGAAGTAAACCTCGGGTCTCGATCTGACACAATGCTAACCGGAACCCCATGCAATCTAACAATCTCATCGATATAAAGGGTCGCAAGCTTCTCAATCGAATATCTGATGTCAATAGGCAAGAAATGTGCGCTCTTGGTCAATCTATCCACTATTACCCAAACACTGTCATACTTCCTACGGGTACGAGGTAGTCCCGTAACGAAATCCATAGTCACATGCTCCCATTTCCATTCCGGAATCTCTAACGGCTGAAGTAGTCCCGCGGGTCTCTGATGCTCGGCTTTGACCTGCTGACATAAGACTTTCTACTAATCGCATCGGCTACCACATTTGCCTTCCTCGGATGATAAGAAATCGTACAATCATAATCCTTCAACAATTCCATCCATCGGCGTTGTCTATTATTCAACTCTTTCTGGGAGAAAAGGTATTTCAAACTCTTGTGATCCGTAAAAATCTCGAACTTCGCTCCATAAAGATATTGCTTCCACTTGTGCAACGCAAAGACAATAGCCGCTAACTCCATATCATGAGTCGGGTAATTCTGTTCACTAGGGGTCAACTTCCTCGAAGCATACGCAATTACTTTCCCATTCTGCATCAACACACAACCCAAACCCTCTTTCGAAGCATCACTGTAAATCACTAGGCCATCGCTCCCATTAGGCAAAGTCAAGATCGGTGCGGTAGTCAACCTCTTCTTCAATTCCTCGAAACTCTTGTCACATTTCTCGGTCCACACAAACGGAACATTCTTCCGGGTCAACTGAGTCATCGGAGTAGCAATCCTCGAAAACCCTTCAATAAATCTTCGGTAATAACCGGCTAAACCAAGAAAGCTTCTAATCTCTGTCACTGATTCGGGTCTCTTCCAATCCACTTTAGCCTCTATCTTTGACGGATCCACCGAAATCCATCTTTAGAAATCACATGACCCAGAAATGACACCTTCTCGAGCCAAAATTCGCATTTACTAAACTTCGCAAATAATTTCTCCCTCGCAAGAACGGATAAAACTGTCCTCAAGTGCTGCTCGTGCTCCTCTCGAGATTTAGAGTAGACGAGTATATCATCAATAAAGACCACCACGAACGAATCAAGATAGGGATGGAAAACTCGGTTCATCAAATCCATAAACACGGCCGGCGCGTTCGTCAACCCAAACGGCATAACCAAGAACTCATAATGACCATAACGAGTGCGAAAAGCAGTCTTCGGAATATCCTCCGATCGAACCTTCAACTGATGGTACCCACTCCTCAAATCAAGTTTAGAGAAAACCACGGACCCTTGAAGCTGATCAAATAAATCATCGATGTGCGGTAGAGGATACTTGTTCTTCACCGTAACTTGATTCAACTTTCTATAATCAATGCACAATCTCAAGGAACCGTCTTTCTTCCGCACAAATAAAACCAGTGCTCCCCACGGGGAAACACTAGGGCGGATAAACCCTCGATCAAGCAACTCTTGCAATTGAACCTTTAATTCTTTCAACTCTGCGGGAGATAACCTATAAGGTGCTTTCGAAATTGGAGCCGTACCCGGCAAAAGGTCTATACAAAACTCAATCTCACGATCGGGAGGCATATCATACTCGGTAGAGAAAACATCGGGAAATTCCCGAACTACCCGAACACTATCAATACTGGGGGATTCTTTCCTAGTATCAAGAACACTAGCCAAATACCTCTCACAACCACTATGCAATAATTTTCTCGCTTTCAAATAAGAAATTAAGCGAACCTTTCTACTCAGAGGACTAGCCTCAAATACAAATTTAGGCACATCGGGAATAGAAAAAGTAACAGTTTTCTTACGGCAGTCAACGGAAGCATGAAACTTGCTCAACCAATCCATACCCAAAATGACATCAAAGTCTTGGATAGGAAGAACTACCAAATCCGCACAAAGGACTCGACCACAAATAACCACATCACAAGCACGAAAGACTCGATCAGAAATCAAGCATTCTCCTATAGGGGTCGACACCTCTAGCATGTACGGTAAAGACTCGAATGCAGCATTTAATATGGAAGAAAATTGCACAGAAATGTATGAATGAGATGATCCTGGATCTACTAACGCTCGTGCGCTCACATTAGACACAGAAACAATACCTCCAATAACGGATGGATCATCGGTAGCTTGTTGTTGATTCATGGCATAAACCTTCCCTTGAACTTTGGGCTTCCCAGCGGCATCCCTTTTCTGACCCTGATTAGTACCAACCCCTGACCCGGATGACTGACCTCGGTACCTCGTGCACTCTCTCGCAAAGTGCCCCATTTCACCACAATTGGTGCACTTGCCTTGCTTTTTCCAACACCTATCCTCCGAATGGCCTACCTTCTGACAAAAGGTACAAGGCTTCCTATTCTGAATCCCCGGAGTAGAACTCGGATTCCTCGGTGTGGTTTGCCCCTTAAACTGAGATGATGCTCCCGGGTTACCTCGATTGTCGGAACGGTGTTGAGGTTGAGACTTAACATGGCTTCCCGGTTTACCCATACCCATAACCTCGGTCTTCCTTTTATGCTCCCCAATATTTTGCTCCATTAAGTAGGCTCGGTCCACCGCATCTTGGAAAGTCACAATCCGTTGAGCGATAAGTTGAGTACGGATGGAGGTCTTCAATCCCCGAATGAATCTCATAGCTTTTTGTTCCTCGGTCCTCACCAAATAGTCGCAATACCGGGCTAATTCTATGAACTTCGCCGAGTATTGTGCTATAGACAACACACCTTGCTCTAGGTTGAGTAGCTCAATCTCCTTTCGGTTTTGATCAACAACCGGAATGAAATGCTCCTTGAATTTGCGCACAAACAACTCCCACGCATACACCGTGTAAGTATCATCCCAAGTAGCTTTAACACCTCTCCACCAATGCTCGGCGGCTCCCACAAGTTTATAAGCCGCGAACCGGACCTTGTCCTCATCCGAACACCCAAATACCTCATAAATCTTCTCCATCGACTCAATCCACAATTCAGCTTTCCTTACATCGGGCTCCCCATTGAATTCAACCGGTTTCAGTTTGAGAAATTGCTCCAATCCATAGCGGGGTGGTGCTTGTTCTACCCTCGGACCTTGATCATGTATGGCCTTCATGGCCGCCTCGAACATGCCTTGAAACATGGCACGGGCTTCTTCCCTTGTATCATTCTGATTCGGTGCCCACTAGTACCTCCTCTGTTTCTTCTTCCAGACATTGAGAACAATTACCTGCATAAAACATCAACCGTTAATCACTCCGCACACTACTACCCACCTAGAACATGCCTTGAAACATGGCACGGGCTTCTTCCCTTGTATCATTCTGATTCGGTGCCCCACTAGTACCTCCTCTGTTTCTTCTTCCAGACATTGAGAACAATTACCTGCATAAAACATCAACCGTTAATCACTCCGCACACTACTACCCACCTAGGTCATACTAATCCACCTAGACTTATACTTAGAGCTAATGCCATAGCTCTGATACCAACTGTCGCGACCCCGGACCCCGCGGGCCTGGGACCGCGATCTGGACGTCGACTCTAAAACCAAATCTGTGAAATACCGAAGTTAAAAATTCTATTTGATACCAAAAGGTGATGATCCAAAGTTTTACAAAACCAAGTTTGATAAAGACCAATTACAACTATCATAAACTTCCACAAGTTCATGCCCAACAAGATACAAATATACAATTCTTAGTGACGTCATTGTTTGGTACAACTACCCCAAAATGGTTACACATTTACATAATGTAAACCAACCTATATCAACCTTCCCCAAAGAATGGATCCACACTCGACGTCCTCTTTCTCGTGATCAGCGAGACTAATCCTTAGCACCTGGGGGGGAGTTAAGGAAAAACAAAGATAAAAGAAAAGGGGGTGAGATAAATCTCAATAAGTTACTAATGCAACTACATGACATGCTGCGATGCAAGAAGCAATAAGCGATAATAAATATCACATAGCACATAGCATTTATCACATAACAGATAGCAGCGGAAATAAACACATAACAAAGGATATAGCCAAGGTTTTCCAAACCGGAACATCCAAATAAAGGATCGCTGCGCAGCTTCAAATAATCAACAAATCATCATCTTCATAATAGCATGAAAGCCGAAGAGAAAACCCCGGTACCGGAACCAATAACCATAAAAGTGTCACAAAGGACAAGGACCATGACACAAAGTCATGCCCGGTAGCTAGATACATTCACATAGGAACGCTAACTTGACTTTTCCAAGGCCAATCTGGAAAAGGGGTAAAGAAGGGGACAAAACAATGGTCAACATTATAATGGACTTGGCTTTGCCATTATAATCTTTCCCATCGCCCAATGCAACAAATATGCCAGCTAGGCTTCCAAATAAATGCTAAGTAATAATAATTTAGCATGAATAAACAACTTAAGGTTCCAAAGTAGGGAACCAATCCAAATAAATTACCACAAAGGTAAACCAATACAAACCGCACATCAAAGATGAACCACATTCCCAAAATGATACTTAATCAAATTCCATATCGTATTTATTCACAAAAGAATCAAATCCAAGTAATAAAGTGTTCCACGGTGTTATCTTAAGTAAATTAGAAGGATTAAACCTAAACTAGTTAAGCCATTTCGTTTAAACAAGCAAAAAGGGCAATTTTCCAAGCAGGTGGGCGGGCGGGCGCCTGGGCATAGGCAGGCGGGCGCCTGTTTGGCCAGAAGGTTTGGGTCGTTGAAAAAGGGGGTGCAGGCGGGCGCTCGGGTCAAGGCGGGCGGGCGCCTGGTCTGGATTACAGCCGGGAAAACAGAGCTGGGTTCCCTAAGTTCTTACCCAATTCTCACCACACTCAAAATCAAGCATAATCAATCTCCCCCCAAGCATAAATGTGAAACACAACAACTTATAACTAGGATGAGGACCTAGATAACATCATTTATCAACCAAAACCAAGAATCAAAATCCCACATTCAAGATTTCACCATTTTTTTACCAAAACTCAAATAAATTCCAAACAAATTCAAAACCCAACCAAACTTCAAACATAACACATCGAACATTATCTAAACATGATATGAACATTTTAGCATCAAAATGGGGGAAAAGTAACTTACTTGATAAATCTCAAAGATGACGGAATTCAATTATTTTTGGTCCTACGCGATCCTATCGACGATCTAAACAAGGTTCACGTTTTAATAAATGAGAGAAGATGAGAGGAAGAGGAAGAAAATGAGGAGAGAAGGAAGAGGAAGAAAAACTTACCAATGGAGGAGAGAGAGAGTGAGTTTGCTGGGAGATGATGGAGGGAGGTGGAGTGTATGAGGGAGAAGGAGGTATAGGGAGAGGGTAGGAGTATGATTTAAAAACTTACACATTGACCCCCTCCTCTAATACTACCCAACTCAATACTCCCCACTAACAACTAAGACCCAACAATACTACACTAACCCAAACGACTCAATTAAAATGCTAGGCATAAATATTATAACACATAAATTGCACACATAATTATTTAAATAAATAATAATTTAAATAAATAAATAAGCAAATAATTAAATAATAATCATTTAATTACTAATAAAATAGAGCCTAGATTTCGGGTCGTGACATTCACTCCCCCTTAAAGAAAATTCGACCCGAATTTTAACGAGACTTACCTTAAACAAAAAGCCACGGAAATTTCCTCTCGATCTCATCTCGGAGCTCCCACGTCGACTCCTCGATGTTATGATTCCTCCAAAGAACTCGAACCAACGCAATGCTTTTGTTCCTCAACTCTTGGACTTTGGCATCTAAAATCCGAACCGGTCGTTCCTCATAAGTCATATCGGGCTCCATATCCTCCGGTATCCTCGGTAACACGTGAGATGGATCATGAACATACTTCCGAAGCATAGAAACGTGAAAGACGTTGTGTAACCGGTCTAAGGATGACGGTAACGCAAGACGATACGCTAGAAGTCCAACCTTTCCCAAAATCTCAAACGGGCCAATAAACCTCGGAGCCAATTTGCCCTTCTTCCCAAATCTACGAATACCCACCTTCGGAGACACTTTCAAGAATACCAAATCACCAATCTGAAAACTAAGATCTCGCCTTCGGTTGTCTGCGTAGCTCTTATGTCGACTCTGGGCTGTTTTCAATCTATCCCGGATAACTTTAACTTTCTCAACTGAATCCCGAAGCAAATCGATACCCAAAACTTTCGCTTCACCGACCTCATCCCAACAAATAGGCGATCTACATTTCCTTCCATACAAGGCTTCAAACGGTGCCATCTCGATACTAGCCTGATAACTGTTGTTGTAAGAGAATTCCACTAACGGTAGGTGCGAATCCCAAGAATCGGAAAAGTCTATCAAACAAGCTCGCAACATATCCTCCAAAATCTGAATGGTCCTCTCGGATTGACCGTCGGTCTGGGGATGAAAAGCTATACTGAATCGCAAATCTGTACCCAAAGCTTCCTGAAACGCCTTCCAGAATCTAGAAGTAAACCTCGGGTCTCGATCTGACACAATGCTAACCGGAACCCCATGCAATCTAACAATCTCATCGATATAAAGGGTCGCAAGCTTCTCCATCGAATATCTGATGTCAATAGGCAAGAAATGTGCGCTGTTGGTCAATCTATCCACTATTACCCAAACACTGTCATACTTCCTACGGGTACGAGGTAGTCCCGTAAGGAAATCCATAGTCACATGCTCCCATTTCCATTCCGGAATCTCTAACGGCTGAAGTAGTCCCGCGGGTCTCTGATGCTCGGCTTTGACCTGCTGACATGTTAAACACTTCGAAACATACTCCGCTATTTCCCTTTTCATATTAATCCACCAAAATTGTTGCTTCAAATCCTGATACATCTTCGTACTACCCGGATGAATAGTATACCTCGATTTGTGACCCTCATCTAAAACTTGCCTCTTTAATCCACCAACATCGGGTACACACAAACGACCAACGAAAGTCAACACTCCACTCGAACTCAATGAAAAATCCTCGAAGTTCTTTTCCTTCAATTTACCCATTATTTTAACCAACTCGGGATCCTCTTTCTGAGCTTCCTTTATTCTCTGAATTAGGGTCGGAGACACCCTAATATTCGAAAAAATAGCCCCATGTCTCGATTCACGAGGAGACCAATCTCGAACATCCTCAAGCATTTTCCATTCTCGAACCATCATCGAATCCACATAAGACTTTCTACTAATCGCATCGGCTACCACATTTGCCTTCCCCGGATGATAAGAAATCGTACAATCATAATCCTTCAACAATTCCATCCATCAGCGCTGTCTATTATTCAACTCTTTCTGGGAGAAAAGGTATTTCAAACTCTTGTGGTCCGTAAAAATCTCGAACTTCGCTCCATAAAGATAGTGCTTCCACTTGTGCAACGCAAAGGCAATAGCCGCTAACTCCATATCATGAGTCGGGTAATTCTGTTCACTAGGGGTCAACTTCCTCGAAGCATACGCAATTACTTTCCCATTCTGCATCAACACACAACCCAAACCCTCTTTCGAAGCATCACTGTAAATCACTAGGCCATCGCTCCCATTAGGCAAAGTCAAGATCGGTGCGGTAGTCAACCTCTTCTTCAATTCCTCGAAACTCTTGTCACATTTCTCGGTCCACACAAACGGAACATTCTTCCGGGTCAACTGAGTCATCGGAGTAGCAATCCTCGAAAACCCTTCAATAAATCTTCGGTAATAACCGGCTAAACCAAGAAAGCTTCTAATCTCTGTCACTGATTCGGGTCTCTTCCAATCCACTTTAGCCTCTATCTTTGACGGATCCACCGAAATCCCATCTTTAGAAATCACATGACCCAGAAATGACACCTTCTCGAGCCAAAATTCGCATTTACTAAACTTCGCAAATAATTTCTCCCTCGCAAGAACGGATAAAACTGTCCTCAAGTGCTGCTCGTGCTCCTCTCGAGATTTAGAGTAGACGAGTATATCATCAATAAAGACCACCACGAACGAATCAAGATAGGGATGGAAAACTCGGTTCATCAAATCCATAAACACGGCCGGCGCGTTCGTCAACCCAAACGGCATAACCAAGAACTCATAATGACCATAACGAGTGCGAAAAGCAGTCTTCGGAATATCCTCCGATCGAACCTTCAACTGATGGTACCCACTCCTCAAATCAAGTTTAGAGAAAACCACGGACCCTTGAAGCTGATCAAATAAATCATCGATGTGCGGTAGAGGATACTTGTTCTTCACCGTAACTTGATTCAACTTTCTATAATCAATGCACAATCTCAAGGAACCGTCTTTCTTCCGCACAAATAAAACCGGTGCTCCCACGGGGAAACACTAGGGCGGTTAAACCCTCGATCAAGAAACTCTTGCAATTGAACCTTTAATTCTTTCAACTCTGCGGGAGCTAATCTATAAGGTGCTTTCGAAATTGGAGCCGTACCCGGCAAAAGGTCTATACAAAACTCAATCTCACGATCGGGAGGCATATCATACTCGGTAGAGAAAACATCGGGAAATTCCCAAACTACCCGAACACTATCAATACTGGGGGATTCTTTCCTAGTATCAAGAACACTAGCCAAATACCCCTCACAATCACTATGCAATAATTTTCTCGCTTTCAAATAAGAAATTAAGCGAACCTTTCTACTCAGAGGACTAGCCTCAAACAAAAATTTAGGCACATCGGGAATAGAAAAAGTAACAGTTTTCTTACGGCAGTCAACGGAAGCATGAAACTTGCTCAACCAATCCATACCCAAAATGACATCAAAGTCTTGGATAGGAAGAACTACCAAATCCGCACAAAGGACTCGACCACAAATAACCACATCACAAGCACGAAAGACTCGATCAGAAATCAAGCATTCTCCTATAGGGGTCGACACCTCTAGCATGTACGGTAAAGACTCGAATGCAGCATTTAATATGGAAGCAAATTGCACAGAAATGTATGAATGAGATGATCCTGGATCTACTAACGCTCGTGCGCTCACATTAGACACAGAAACAATACCTCCAATAACGGATGGATCATCGGTAGCTTGTTGTTGATTCATGGCATAAACCTTCCCTTGAACTTTGGGCTTCCCAGCGGCATCCATTTTCTGACCCTGATTAGTACCAACCCCTGACCCGGATGACTGACCTCGGTACCTCGTGCACTCTCTCGCAAAGTGCCCCATTTCACCACAATTGGTGCACTTGCCTTGCTTTTTCCAACACCTATCCTCCGAATGGCCTACCTTCTGACAAAAGGTACAAGGCTTCCTATTCTGAATCCCCGGAGTAGAACTCGGATTCCTCGGTGTGGTTTGCCCCTTAAACTGAGATGATGCTCCCGGGTTACCTCGATTGTCGGAACGGTGTTGAGGTTGAGACTTAACATGGCTTCCCGGTTTACCCATACCCATAACCTCGGTCTTCCTTTTATGCTCCCCAATATCTTGCTCTATTAAGTAGGCTCGGTCCACCGCATCTTGGAAAGTCACAATCCGTTGAGCGATAAGTTGAGTACGGATGGAGGTCTTCAATCCCCGAATGAATCTCATAGCTTTTTGTTCCTCGGTCCTCACCAAATAGTCGCAATACCGGGCTAATTCTATGAACTTCGCCGAGTATTGTGCTATAGACAACACACCTTGCTCTAGGTTGAGTAGCTCAATCTCCTTTCGGTTTTGATCAACAACCGGAATGAAATGCTCCTTGAATTTGCGCACAAACAACTCCCACGCATACATCGTGTGAGTATCATCCCAAGTAGCTTTAACACCTATCCACCAATGCTCGGTGGCTCCCACAAGTTTATAAGCCGCGAACCGGACCTTGTCCTCATCCGAACACCCAAATACCTCATAAATCTTCTCCATCGACTCAATCCACAATTCAGCTTTCCTTACATCGGGCTCCCCATTGAATTCAACCGGTTTCAGTTTGAGAAATTGCTCCAATCCATAGCGGGGTGGTGCTTGTTCTACCCTCGGACCTTGATCATGTATGGCCTTTATGGCCGCCTCGAACATGCCTTGAAACATGGCACGGGCTTCTTCCCTTGTATCATTCTGATTCGGTGCCCCACTAGTACCTCCTCTGTTTCTTCTTCCAGACATTGAGAACAATTACCTGCATAAAACATCAACCGTTAATCACTCCGCACACTACTACCCACCTAGGTCATACTAATCCACCTAGACTTATACTTAGAGCTAATGCCATAGCTCTGATACCAACTGTCGCGACCCCGGACCTCGCGGGCCCGGGACCGCGATCTGGACGTCGACTCTAAAACCAAATCTGTGAAATACCGAAGTTAAAAATTCTATTTGATACCAAAAGGTGATGATCCAAAGTTTTACAAAACCAAGTTTGATAAAGACCAATTACAACTATCATAAACTTCCACAAGTTCATGCCCAACAAGATACAAATATACAATTCTTAGTGACGTCATTGTTTGGTACAACTACCCCAAAATGGTTACACATTTACATAATGTAAACCAACCTATATCAACCTTCCCCAAAGAATGGATCCACACTCGACGTCCTCTTTCTCGTGATCAGCGAGACTAATCCTTAGCACCTGGGGGGGGTTAAGGAAAAACAAAGATAAAAGAAAAGGGGGTGAGATAAATCTCAATAAGTTACTAATGCAACTACATGACATGCTGCGATGCAAGAAGCAATAAGCGATAATAAATATCACATAGCACATAGCATTTATCACATAACAGATAGCAGCGGAAATAAACACATAACAAAGGATATAGCCAAGGTTTTCCAAATCGGAACATCCAAATAAAGGATCGCTGCGCAGCTTCAAATAATCAACAAATCATCATCTTCATAATAGCATGAAAGCCAAAGAGAAAACCCCGGTACCGGAACCAATAACCATAAAAGTGTCACAAAGGACAAGGACCATGACACAAAGTCATGCCTGGTAGCTAGATACATTCACATAGGAACGCTAACTTGACTTTTCCAAGGCCAATCTGGAAAAGGGGTAAAGAAGGGGGCAAAACAATGGTCAACATTATAATGGACTTGGCTTTGCCATTATAATCTTTCCCATCGCCCAATGCAACAAATATGCCAGCTGGGCTTCCAAATAAATGCTAAGTAATAATAATTTAGCATGAATAAACAACTTAAGGTTTCAAAGTAGGGAACCAATCCAAATAAACTACCACAAAGGTAAACCAATACAAACCGCACATCAAAGATGAACCACATTCCCAAAATGATACTTAATCAAATTCCATATCGTATTTATTCACAAAAGAATCAAATCCAAGCAATAAAGTGTTCCACGGTGTTATCTTAAGTTAATTAGAAGGATTAAACCTAAACTAGTTAAGCCATTTAGTTTAAACAAGCAAAAAGGGCAATTTTCCAAGCAGGCGGGCGGGCGGGCGCCTGGGCATAGGCAGGCGGGCGCCTGTTTGGCCAGAAGGTTTGGGTCGTTGAAAAAGGGGGTGCAGGCGGGCGCTCGGGTCAAGGCGGGCGGGCGCCTGGTCTGGATTACAGCCGGGAAAACAGAGCTGGGTTCCCTAAGTTCTTACCCAATTCTCACCACACTCAAAATCAAGCATAATCAATCTCCCCCCAAGCATAAATGTGAAACACAACAACTTGTAGCTAGGATGAGGACCTAGATAACATCATTTATCAACCAAAACCAAGAATCAAAATCCCACATTCAAGATTTCACCATTTTTTTACCAAAACTCAAATAAATTCCAAACAAATTCAAAACCCAACCAAACTTCAAACATAACACATCGAACATTATCTAAACATGATATGAACATTTTAGCATCAAAATGGGGGAAAAGTAACTTACTTGATAAATCTCAAAGATGACGGAATTCAATTCTTTTTTGTCCTACGCGATCCTATCGACTATCTAAACAAGGTTCACGTTTTAAGAAATGAGAGAAGATGAGAGGAAGAGGAAGAAAATGAGGAGAGAAGGAAGAGGAAGAAAAACTTACCAATAGAGGAGAGAGAGAGTGAGTTTGCTGGGAGATGATGGAGGGAGGTGGAGTGTATGAGGGAGAAGGAGGTGTAGGGAGAGGGTAGGAGTATGATTTAAAAACTTACACATTGACCCCCTCCTCTAATACTACCCAACTCAATACTCCCCACTAACAACTAAGACCCAACAATACTACACTAACCCAAACGACTCAATTAAAATGCTAGGCATAAATATTATAACACATAAATTGCACACATAATTATTTAAATAAATAATAATTTAAATAAATAAATAAGCAAATAATTAAATAATAATCATTTAATTACTAATAAAATAGAGCCTAGATTTCGGGTCGTGACACAGTCTTTTGGGACAACAATGCTCAAGCATTGCAATGCGGAGATGTTTTATATGAAAGAGATCAAGCTTCAAGAGTCTCCCAACACCTCAAGTCAAAGGTCTCTTGGTTTTAAATGAGGGCTCCGATGTTATGAATGAATTTGATGATATTTGTTAGAACTTACAACGAGATCATGAAGGAAGTCTTAGAGAAAAGGAAAAGGATTCAAGGAAATGCCAATATGATAACTCGACCAGAGTTACGGCCCATCCCAATGTTCCTGCAAGTACTGCACCCCCTTCTCCAAGATCAAAAGCACAGGTTGCACCCGAAGATCCGTTATTAGTTCAACTCAAGAAGACTCAAGCAAACATACCGTTTGAGATTTTATCACGCCAAGGCCTTATCTTCCACAACAACATCACCATCTCCCACAACTTTGAATAAGGGCTCCAATGTTATGAATGAATTTGATGATTTTTGTTAGAACTTTCAGCGAGATTATGAAGGAAGTCTTAAAGAAAAGGAAAAAGTTTCAATATGCTAAACTCACGTGACTGGGTTATAGCGGGAAATGCCTCGGCCAATCCCAATGTTTCTGCAAGTACTGCACCCCCTTCTCCAAGATCAAAAGCACAGGCTGCATTCGAAGATCCGTTATTAGTTCGACTCAAGAAGACTCAAGCAAACGTACCGTTTGAGACTTTATCATGTCAAAACCCTATCATCCGCAACAACATCACCATCTCCCACGAGACATTTCCCGAAGATTCTACTGCATTTTCAACATGGAGGAAGATCACTTTCATGAGTTCTACCCAATGGTGCATCTGCTCTCAATACAATGCCAAGATAAGTTTGGGCTTCACACCGAAAGGTCTTCACATCCCGCCATCTACAAGCTCGCAAATAACAAGCCCATGACACTTGGGGCTTAGTAATCTCTCAAAGCTTGGTATCAATGATCTTCTCTTGGAATTTGCTCACGTCAACAGCAAAAGGCGATTTATTTGAAAAGGTCAAGAGTCGATTCATCTTGGGGCTATGAAAGTCTCTCATAGTTTGGCATCAAAGGCATTCTAGGAGCTTTACAATCAGTAACCCCCTATCTCGGCATCGAATGTCTTTTGGAACCCCATAACTGACACATCTCTTGGGGCTAGAAATCACTTTTCGTTGGGCACAACGGCAACGACGACAGAATTCAAGCAAGGCAATCCGGACTTCGGTCGAACATGACTTGATCTTGGGTTGGAATTACAAACACACAATGGTCAAAATGGTTCACCCATGAACTAAAATTAAAAAAAAATTAAAAAAATGATTTTTATTTTTCTTTTTCCTTGTCCCCTTACTTGCGCAAAAGTATGTGTTTCATTTTTCTTTGCACCTAGCATTCCTCCCCAGCACTCTCCATCATCCTTGAACTACGCTGGTCTGATTCACTTAAAGGGATACGTAGGCAGCCTTTTGGCCCGACCAACCCATCACCCAGAATACCATCTCACCGACACTCCATCAAAGGCAAAAACAATTCATCATCACCAACATCATCATTCTCCATCCAAAGCATGGACATTCTTCATCAAAAGCATCAAGGCATCCACCACCACAATACTAATCCATCCAACGGCAATGGTAAGTGAAGGTATGAATACATCCGAGGCTTTCCTCAAATCACACCGCACACAAAATCACTTTCTCCATTCTTACAAAAATTCTCTCTCATGCAAAACTGCCTTCAAATCACATCACACTACAAGCACAATTTCTCTCATAACTGCCATTTCACATCTCATACATGTCACAAGCACATATACCTATAAAGCACACACTTAACAGGTACCACCACAAGGTTAACAGTATCTGCAAATCAAGGCACTTCATCCCCAGCAGAAAGTGATCCGCTGTCAACTACGCATGCATCCCACAGAGTCAAACAATTACAGTTCAATGATAACAACTCGGTCCATGGTGAGCCGCAAAATCACCACATTTCTATCAAGCAACACAACAATATCACATATAGGCAGACGGAGCCTCAGTTCCCGCCATCCGCAAACGGATCCCGCATCAGCAAACGGATCCCGCATCAGCAAACGGATCCCGCCATCAGCAAACGGATCCTGTTTCAGCAAACGGATCCCGCTTCAGCAAACGGATCCCGCATCAGCAAACGGATCCCGCTTCAGCAAACGGATCCCGCTTCAGCAAATGGATCCCGCTTCTGCAAACGGATCCCGTTTCAGCAAACGGATCCCGCCATCAGCAAATGGATCCCGCTTCAGCAAACGGATCCCGCATCAGGAAACGGATCCCGCTTCAGCAAACGGATCCCGCATCAGCAAACGGATCCCGCATCAGCAAACGGATCCCGCTTCAGCAAACGGATCCCACCATAAGAAAACGGATCCCGCATCAGCAAACAGATCCTGCCATCAGCAAACAGATCCCGCTTCAGCAAACGGATCCCGCTTCAGCAAACGGATCCCGCCATCAGCAAACGGATCCTACTTCAGCAAACGGATCCTGCTTCAGCAAACGGATCCCGCCATCAGCAAACGGATCCCGCTTCAGCAAACGGATCCCGCCATCAGCAAACGGATCCCTCTTCAGCAAACGGATCCCGCTTCAGCAAACGGATCCCGCATCAGTAAACGGATCCCGCTTCAGCAAACAGATCCCGCTTCAGCAAACGGATCCCGCTTCAGCAAAACGGATCCCGCCATATCCTTTCTATATCAATAAAGCCGCTCACACAGGGAGCGTACTCCTATCCTTCGCAAATTTCAAATTTATGTTTTATCAAGTCTTTGTTTTGTTTTGTCGATGTCCTCGGCGGTTGTCTTTCTTTCGTCGACGCGTTTTGCTTTGCAATCCACGTCGCCGAGGGGCTATGTAGACACCCCGCCTTGGACCTCTCATGTCCCGATTGCATACACATTCTGTGTCTTCCTCTTTTCTATCAATTTTCGTTAACTTTCGTTACTTTCCGTTAAGTTCTCGACTTACCCCGATAGTCTTGGACTTGACTAAGTGACAAAGTCACCTTGAGTCTTTATTTCATTTGTTTTTGTTGACTTTTGTGCTGTTCGTTAAGTTTCTGACTGATCTCGTTAGTTTTGGGACTTAACTGCATAACAGGGTTAACTTTTGGGTTAAAATATGTATTTTCTGAAGATGGGACGAGCGCGCCTCCGGCCTTCTTTGTGAAAGGCGCGCGCCTCTAATAGGGGGTGCGGGAGGAGCGCGCTTCCCACCTCCAGAATCTCAGATTTTGCCTTCTTTTCTGATTTGTAAACTCCCAAGTCATTATGCCTTGGCTTGATCCGGGGAATAACCATTCTTATCAACACAACCACCACCCCTACCCTATAAATACCTCTTGTTTCCACCATGGAAGGGGGGATCTTCTCTTTAACAAAAACTCTCTTAACACAATAAGAGAAAAGACTTTTCTTAACTCACAACTCTCTCACACACACACCCAAAAAAAAACTTCATTTTCAAGGGTGGTTGATATAGACAAGTTTGTTTCTTCTCCACTCAAGCTAAGGTACGATCTTCTTCTAATCTCATCTTACTTCTTTTTATTTAGACATTCTCTTTATCTTTTTACCTTCTCAATGGGTATGCAATCTCCATAAACAGAATACAACCAAAAGGCCACTTCACTATTGAAGTTTGGCCAAGGTTACATTCCCACATTTCAATTCCATTTTTATATTTAATTTCTTCTCTTAATATAATCGTTCAACATGTAATCATTTGACATTTAATCAATAAAAGTATTTTCTTTCATTTCCCCTTTCTTTTCATTATCCTTGTTAGCACAAATTAGTACAATTAAATCGAAGGACATGTAAACATCAAGAACACCAAAAGTAGTAAGACCGGCTTAAGCCGGGCGGAGTGGGTGTTTAAGTACTTCCCACTCCGTCACCTAACCCCCAAACCCTTCTCTTCCCGAATCTCTGGTTTTCGTACAAAAAGGCTATTTTTCTTAGGTTTTCTTGCGTTCCTCTAAAACGTGGCTGGCGACTCTTAAAATCAAGTAGACATCCTAGGTAATTCACGCGCTTTAGCCAAGCCGCGGTTCCCCGGGGTATCTATAACAGCAAGTGCAGCTCCGAACAACATACATCAGATACAGCTACAAATAGCAATTCGATCCACGGGGATCCACTGAAATCACTACTTCTCAAGCAACGTAGCGGGTTCACTAGCGGATTCGTCACCAGAGTTTACTAATGGACTCATTCAAGGGATTCACTCACGGATCCATCAAACGGATTCACTAACGGATTCGTCAACAGAGTTTACTAACGGACTCATTTAAGGGATTCACTAACGGATTCATCAAATAGATTCACTAACGGATTCGTCAACAGAGTTCACCAACGGACTCATTCAAGGGATTCACTAACAGATTCGTCAGTTTACTAACGGACTCATTCAAGGGATTCACTAACGGATTCATCAAACGGATTCGTCAACAAGGGTTCACCAATGGACTCATTCAAGGGATTCACTAACGGATTCATCAAGCGGATTCACTAACGGATTCATCAACAAGGGTTCAGCAACGGACTCATTCAAGGGGTTCAGTAACGGATTCATCAAACGGATTCACTAACGGATTCGTCAATAAGGGTTCACCAATGGACTCATTCAAGGGATTCAATAACGGATTCATCAAGTGGTTTCACTAACGGATTCGACAAACAGATTCAACAAGCGGATTCACTAACGGATTCAGCCGACAGATTTACCAACGGATCATGCCACCTCCTCTATCAACAAAAGCCACTCACACAGGAAGTGCACCCCTATCTCTCACATTTTCAAATTCCTACTTTCATCGAGTCTTTGCTTTTTTTTAGTCATGTCCTCGGCGGGTGTACTTTCTTTCGTCGATGCGTTTTGCTTTGCAATCCACGCCGCCGAGGGGCTCTTCTGCAATATAGGTCCAATTGGTACTTACAGAGTCTACCGAGATTCAGCAAACCGGCTAGTTCGTGAATTGATCACTCCAACAACTCCGACAGCATCAATGGCCGGCGGCTCCAACTAATGTTGGTCTTGCTTGCTCAAAGTCTACATAATTAAAATGTTCTTCCTATTCTTAATAATGATAAAAAGGGGGGTTTTAAAAGGGGTTTTTGGAATGTAGGGAGATAACTCCTTGACCAACATCAATGGAATGAAGTAGCCTTTGGTGTCATGTCCCAAAATGGTTTAGGTGATTGCACGTTTGATCAAAATAAAAGAGAAAGAGGAGGGATAAAGTAGAGAATAGAGAAAAGAGTAGTCTTTTACCTAAGCTTCAAAATGACTTCAAGTATTTCTTGGGAATTTGCCTTTGGAAATGCTTTGAGTGTATTTGTGTATAGTTTTCTTGCTTTAAAAAGTAGGTCCTTTCCAATGGTGGAGAAGAGATGTTTATATAGCTGTAAAACATATGTTTTTGGTGCCAAAACTCAGTCACCAAGAAATCTTTCTCGGGCAAAATCATGTAAAAATGAGCAAGGGAGAGATTCTTGGACAGAAATCTGTAACTGACGCCCAGAGGCACGCGCTTCCTACCTCAGGGGAGGAAGGCGCGCGCTTCTGGCTCTTATGGTCGGAGGTGCGCGACTCAGAAATGGCCTTTTTGACAGAATGGACTAGAAAGTTAGCCCTATTATTCAGTTTAGTCCTTAGACTTAACGAAGTCAGTCAGGAACTTAATAGAAGTAACAGAAACTAACGAAAAACACATAAAAAAGGGAGAAACACAAAATCAAATGTGCAATCGGGGTGAGCGATCCAAGACGGAGTCTCTACACACAAGCTAAGGTGCCAAGGACTCATCTATGATCCAAACATACACTCAGACATTTCCATCTCTACGAGAAATCATTGATATGGGAGATGTCAAAATATGCGAAATACCTTATGATGATAACAAGGATAATCTTCTAACATAAGATCCTCCACATGTTATGATAGTCATAAGCCAAGCTCAATGGTATTGGATACGTGTTAATTGGGCCTAGTGCAAGTGGGAGATTGTTGGAGATTATGCCCTAGGCCCTTGAGAAAGGCCTCATGTTATGTCATGTTCTAATATGTTATGGAGATAACAACCAGGATTATTATATGTTTTTGCATGTTTATTATAATAATCCCCGTCCCTAGTACTTATGAAAAACTAGTATAAGTTTATTCGATGATCATATGATGATCATGTGTATTTGATACAAATTAAACTTATGGGTACGTGTTGGTGAACAAGTACTGGACATGACTCACTATAAGATTTATGGCATGGTCAAATGTCATAATTAAATCTCATATAGTTATATCATTTGATATCCTTAGATCTGAGATTATCATGGTCTTCCACATGATGAACATTATGTTTGACATAGTCAACCGCTACCCTTAACCAGGTAGTCATAAAGGCTATGATTGGAATAATCGGATTCTTGTAGGGAAGAATGATAAGTCAAGATGGAATTTGTCCCTCCCTCAAGAGTGATATCTTCTTGGGCCACTCGAAGAGTGAGATTAATGAAATGTGTGGCCACGCTCAAATGAATTGATGTGTTCAATATCATTTGCTCATATCAATCTACTCAAGATCGAGAAAACATTGAACAATATAAGTTGACGTGGACCATAACTTATGTTCAATATGATATCGCGTGACAAAAGGATTGTGATATGTTCAATGAGGATAAACGAGCTTCGTTAAGTTATATCAATTGGGTAATCATGATGGCATGCTAGGGTCCGCTCATGATTTATGAGAACAAATGTGTTTGGACTCATTACCAACTTGATATAATCCTATGGGGTCACACACAATAGAACGAATTGTTAAAAAGGCAAAAAGGCAAAAAGGCTAATTTTTGGTCTTGCACGACTGTGCCAGATAAAGAGCACGACCGTGCCGATTATAAAGCACGACCGTGCCAATAATAATTAGGCGGGGAATGCCCGTGCGCACCAATTAGCACGACCGTGCCAGTTTTAGGGCACGACCGTGCCAAAGTTGCCTGGGCTGATTTCTTGCAGTTTAATTGAGTGACGGGATGTAAGTCTTCTAGGTCATTAAGGGTTAATGACTAGGGACTATAAATACATCTTTTCACCATCTATTAAACTAATGCAACCCAATATGTTTGAGAAACATAATTCTTGATCATTGATTGAGAATCAAAGATCAAGAACGCAAAATATTCATATAGCCTTTTGATAGAAAGAGTTTCTATGGGATCTAGCAGTCCAGATCTAGAATTGTTCTAGATATTTGTTCGCGTGTGGATACACATAGAGGATGCTAGCTTTAGCATCTCAAGTTTGTGTTCTTGTGATCGTGATCCGAAGAACGTGGAGAAGATCAAATCATAAAGCTTGAAGACTTGAAGATTTGAAGATCCGAAAATTTTAAACGCACAACAACAGTTAGTATTCTAAATTTATCTTCCTATTAATTTAATCATCATGAATAGATCCATGGGTTCATGGGTTTTGTTGATTTTCTATTGCCGTTTTCGCTGCTCAAGGACCCTCAAAACCCAACATCTTTCTCCCGCAAGACTACGCCATCAAATTCAAAATGTTTACAACTGCTTCACGTGGATTTGTTTGGACCAGTCGCCACCGCGAGCATTGGAGGAAACAAGTATACTTTAGTTGTGGTGGATGACTACTCAAGATACACATGGGTAGAAATGATGATATCCAAAGATGACTACTATGATATCTTGACTGCTCTCGTTCGAAAGCTCCAAACTCAAAAGAAGACGACATCGTGAGCGTTAGATCAGATGATGGAACTGAGTTAAAAAATAACGATGTTGCTCAATATTGTGATGACCATGGGATTGATCACAATTTCTCTGCTGCTGGAGTTCTTCAACAAAATGGCGTTGTGGAAAGAAAGAATCGAACGCTGATTGAGGGTGGAAAAACTATGATAGCAGAAGAAAATCTTCCAAAGTATTTCTGGGGAGAAGCTTTCAACACTGCTTGCTTTACTCAGAATAGATCCCTCATCAACAAAGCCAACAACAAAACTCCATACGAGTTATGGAGAGGTGTAGATACCCCGCCTTGGACCGCTCACCCCGATTGCACATTTGATTTTGTGTTTCTCCCTTTTTTTTATGTATTTTTCGTTAGTTTCTGTTACTTCCGTTAAGTTCCTGACTGACTTCGTTAAGTCTAAGGACTAAACTGAATAACAGGGCTGACTTTCTAGTCCATTCTGTCAAAAAGGCCATCTCTGAGTCGCGCGCCTCCGACCATAGGAGCCAGACGTGCGCGCCTTCTGCCCCCGAGGTAGGAAGCGCGCGCCTTTGGGCGTCAGTTACAGATTTCTGTCCAAGAATCTCTCTCTTGCTCATTTTTACATGATTTTGCCCGGGAAAGATTTCTTGGTGATTGAGTTTTGGCACCAAAAACATATGTTTTACAACTATATAAACATCTCTTCTCCACCACTAGAAAGGACCTCCTTTTTGAAGCAAGAAAACTATACACTCAAGGCATTTCCAAAGGCAAATTCCCAAGAAATACTTGAAGTCATTTTGAAGCTTAGGTAAAAGACTACTCTTTTCTCTCTTCTCTACTTCATCCCTCCTCTTTCTCTTTTATTTTGATCAAACGTGCAATCACCCAAACCATTTTGGGACATGACATCAAAGGCTACTTCATTCCATTGAAGTTGGTCAAGGAGTTATCTCCCTACATTCTAAAAACCCCTTTTAAAACCCCTTTTTTTATCATTATTAAGAATAGGAAGAACATTTTAATTATGTAGAATTTGAGCAAGCAATACCAACATTAGTTGGGCGAGATGGGTGTTTAAGTACTTCCCATCTCGTAACCTAACCCCCGAACCTCATAACAAGAATCTCCATTTTCGTAATCAAACTTAGGCTATAAATATTAGGATTTTCTTATGTTCCTCTAAAACATAGGTGGCGACTCTAAACAGTTAAAACACAAATAGACATCCTAGGATACTTCCACCGCTCTAGCCAGGTAGTGGGCTCTCCCGGGGTATCTACAAGAGGAAGAGCGCCCAACATCGCTTTCTTCAAGATTTTTTGCTGGAAATGCTATATCCTCTACAATGGTAAAGATCATAGAGGTAAATTCGATGCTAAAGCAGATGAAGGTATTTTTGTTGGGTATGCCAAACATTCAAAAGATTTTCGTGTTTTTAATAGAACTACTCTAGTTATTGTAGAATCTGTACATGTTACTTTTGATGAGCATTCTCTCCTTGAGCCACATTTGATTCCAAATGATTCTGATAATTCTGCTAAGAATGATGAGATAGGTACGCAACCACAAACTGTACCTGCACAAAATGATAATCAAGTTGATCAAAATCATAATCAAGGAAAATCCATCTCATGCGCCTACACCAGATGCTGCGCCAGAAGTTACAACTCCTGATGCGCAGACACCCCCTCCTGCGCATGATGTTTCTCCGCTTCAGTAAATCATCTTTGATGATCTTGATGTTGGAGCAAATGAAGTACCCATTGAAGATCTTTATGTTCCTGCAACTCAAACTAACTTACCTCCCGAGGTTCATGAGGTTAGGGATCATCCAACTACAAACATTATTGGTGATATCAATGTAGGGGTTTTTGCTAGGAGAGCATCCAACTTTGATGCTTATCACTTCTTTATCTCTCAAATCAAACCAAAGAAGATTGATGAAGCGTTCCAAGATTCAAGTTGGGTTGTTGCTATGCAAGAAGAGCTTAAGCAATTTGAGTGCTGCAAGGCCTGGACTTTAGTACCCAGACCTCATGACTAATGAGTTATTGATATAAAATGGGTATTCAGAAACAAGATGGATGAGAATGGAAGCATTACCAGAAACTAAGCAAGGTTGGTTGCGCAAGGCTATAGGAAACATGAAGGAATTGACTATGATGAAACGTTTGCGCCTCTAGCAAGACTTGAAGCTATAAGAATCTTCTTAGCTTATGCCTCTAACAAGAAATTAAAGCTTTATCAAATGGATGTGAAGAGCGCATTTCTCAACGGTGAACTCCAAGAAACGGTCTACGTAGCTCAACCACCTGGATTTGAAGACAACAAATTTCCAAATCACGTATTCAAACTTCAAAAGGCTTTGTATGGAATTAAGCAAGCCCCAAGAGCATGGTACGCTACTCTATCAAAATTCTTTCGGTGTATATGCCATAGGCATGTTATTGGCAGGTTGTTTGACAATGTTTGTTATCACTTTTTCATTTATATTTATAGATGTTTTAGATTATTATTTGTTGTTACATGTTTTGTTATAATAATCTCTGTCCCTAGTACTTATGAAGAACTAGTATATGTTTAATTCGATGATCATGTGATGATCATGTGTATGGGATACAAGTTAAACTTATGAGTATGTGTTGGTGAACATATACTGAACATGACCCAAATATGAGGTTTATGTCATGGTCATAATGTCATAATTAAACCTCTAAATAGTTATATCATTAGAATCCTTAGACTTGAGATTATTATGATCTTACATATTCAAACGTTACTCTCAACCAAGTAATTATAAAGGATATGATTGGCATGGTCGAAACTATGTAGGGAAGTGTAATAAGTCAAGATGGAATTTGTCCCTCTTCGTGAGAGATGTCAAACTTGGGCCCCTCGATGAATAGTATTGATGAAATGCATGGCCGTGCTCAAATGAATTGAAATGATCAATATCATTTGTATTATCAACTATTTGGAATCGAGAAAAGTATTGGGCATTGTAAGTTGACCATTGACCATGACTTTCCCTCAATGACATCGTGGACAAAAGGATTGTGATATGTTTTATATAAAAGGATTCACGAACATTGATAAGTTATATTAATTGGGTAGTCATGATGGCTTGCTAAAGTCCGCTCATGATTTATGAGTACAAATGTGTTTGGACTCATTGCCAACTTAATATAATCTTATGGGGTCACACACATAAGAACAAATTGTTTAAAAGGCTAAAATTAAGTTTCTGGTGGTACTCGGTCGAGCACATCACATGACTCGGCCGAGCACGAGTTACAAAATAGGATTGAACAGAGGTGCTCAGCCGAGCACCCTAAAGGACTCGGTCGAGCAGGCCCTGTTCAGACCCTATTGTCCGATTCCACGTTTTGACGGGTTTTGACCTATTTCTCCTAAAGGGTTTAGAATTAATGAGTATAAATACCCCTCTCTAAACCCAAATCAGACACAATTGATATTAGATCAATAATAGAGCCTCTAAAGGGTTTGGTAACACATGATTTATTCCTAGATCTCAAGATCAAAGAATATATTCATATAGCCTTCATAGAAATTTGTTTCTATCGGATCTAGTAGTCTGGATCAAGAAGAGTTCTTGATATTCGTTCGCGTGTGTATACACATAGAGGGCGTTGATCTCAACTCCTTCATGTTCGTGGTGCATCATTCCAAAGCGTGTTCCTGTGATCGTGATTCAAGAGCGCGAAGAACAAAGATTCAAGATCTGAAAATTTTAAAGCATCATCACGGTTAGTATTCTAAATTCAATCCTCATATTAATTTAATCATCTTGAATTGATCTAGGCTTTTGGGTTTATTCCGCTATGCATGATTGTGAAAAACTCAACAGTTGTATCAGAGCCCCGTTCATCATGGTTATTTTAATAATAACATGTTGATGATATAATTAGATTATATGTGTTAGCATGCTATTTTAATTTAGATTCATGATGTTTATGTGATTTATATTTTATGTATGTATATGAGATATATGAAAAACATAAAATCGCACCGTTTGAATACATTATATGGGATGTAAGATTGCAATAATAATTTGATTATTATGTTCCTTGTGATCATCAAAGATTAATTGGATTAATTTGCTGATGATTCTAGATTCATGAATAAATTGTTTATTCAAGGGTTTGATGAACATGGTGATTTGATCATCATGTACACCAAACCCTAATTGAATCGGGAAAGCAATTTTAAGGGTTGAAATTTGAAAAACTAATCTGGCGGCATGCTCGGCCGAGCAGGCCAAAAGACTCGGCCGAGCAGTGGGAAGTCAGAGGCTGTGTTTTTGAAACGTAAAGGTGCTCAGCCGAGCACCTCAAAGGACTCGGCCGAGTAGAAGATTTTTTGAACTAAACTTGTTTTTCAGATGGCTGGTTTTTGAAACTGTGTTTCCTGAAATTAAATCTCATGTTCAAAATTACTTTGGATTGAATTTATTTGTCAGATGACTGGTTTTAGAAACCGTGTTACCTGAAAATAAATCTCAAGGTCAAAATTATAAATTGATGAGACAAAAGAATTTAGAATCGAGTTACTTTATGTAAGGGATTGTGGATGCCTTTTGGCTTAGTTTCGACCTTACATAGTTGTTTCTTCTAGTTTCTAAATTTGGTACGTGATTGTGGATGCCTTCTGGCTATAATTTTCAAGCATATTTGAAGAAGGTCATGTCCAATAAACTTTTTGGATATCAAGCTCAAGAGGTTCTAGATATAGATAATAGTCTTCTAGATATAATTTATAAAACATCTCCAGTGAGAAAAAAAAAAGCAGAAAAGAACATTTAAGACTGATACCCATAATCTTTGAGACTGATAGCCAGAACCTTTAAAAGTGATAGCCGGAAAATTTTTTCTGAGAAATTTTTTGATGAGAAGTTGTTGTGTTAATATATAGCCAGTGATAGTGTTTAGAATGATTAGTTGATGTGTTATAAAGGTCCAACGAGTGTGTTGAGGAGCGCCAGATGATTATGAAAAACACGTTTTTCCTAATCACTAGGAAAAACGCGTTTTACAGGAGACTAACTCAAACTTTTCATATATTTTAATTTAATTTTTAATTTAGTGAGAAATTTGAAGAAAAGTGAATTAGGAACTCGTGGTCAAATTCCTTTAAAAATATAGTTAGTGGGAAAGAGTTACAATTTTTTTTTTATGATAAATGAAACTAAAATAGAGTTGGTCTTGTGAAAAACGTGTTTTACCTTAAACAAAAGAAAACGTGTTTTTCAAAAGCCGCTGAAGCTTTTTTAAAAAACAAGCGGTGGCATTTTCGTAAATAACTGAGAGCATCGTAAATGTGGATTGTTAATATTACAAAGTGCCAGTACTTCAAGCTGACGTTTATAAACATTTGAATTGGCACTTTTCATAAGTGTCAGTGTTAGTGTTTAAAAGTGCCAGCCATTACACTGACACTTTTTAACATTAATACTGACACTTATTAAAAGTGCCAGTGGTAGTGTCAATAAGTGCCAGTGTACATGGATGACACTTTTTTACAATACGACTGACACTTACGATCAGCGCTAAACAACTTCCCGTTAATTTCAAAAATGCCATCGCACATACTAAAAACACGTTGTGCGCGAACCTTAGGGAAAAACACGTTTTTTCCAGATTTTCACACTAAAATAAAAGTAAAATAAAATAGGGCGAATTGCATTGTGGGCCCCAAAGTTTAGGGGGTCTTCCCAAGTCAGACCCAATTCAATCACTATTTACATTATAGTCCCCAAAGTTGTCATTATGTTAGCATGTTAGGTCTTTTAACCAGTTTTGTTAGAAATATTCGTTAAATGATCACGTGCGAGTCACATGTCACTTACGGAGTGTATTTTTGAACAATAATTCATTCATTATTATTTTAATGCAAATTGAGCGAAAATGAATACACAAACTTACATTTTTTCCATTTAAGGGCGTTAAATGAATTTTTTAAAAGTAATTGGATAGAAAATACAATTCGTTTAAAAATATTTAATTATTAATAAATAATTATAAATTTCGTTTTTAAAAAGCAAGACATTAAATTTTTTCTCAAGTATAATTTTATACTTTGACTATTTTAATTGTATGAAAAATGTTTTACTTTGTTCAATGTTACATCTCAATTTTATCATTTTTATTGTTTAGAAATCGCCGTGGATCACACGGGAGTACTACTAGTCATACGAAAAGCCGAACTAAAAGTGAAAAAAGGGATGCAGTAGAAAAGAATTTCATAAATTTTATTATTACAATATCGTTAAAAAAATTATTACAACAATAAAAAAAAAAAATCATGTCCTCTTTATAGTCATCCCATATTATTGTTAGAATAATACTTGGGGCACAAAAAAGTCATAAAAACTTGCTCACAAAATCCTAAGTGTAATGATGCTATTGGTGCTTTTAATTAGAGTGTGGCGGGTCCATTATCGATGCAACCAATAAAATATCGCCACCTCAACTTGTGAGCAAGATTTTGTGACGTTATTTTGTGCCCCTAGCATTGCTCTTCTCGTTATCAGATCACAAGGAAAATCGCTAAAAAGAAATACAATCTCTCTTTCTCTCTCACATACACACGAGATACCCATCTCCCCTCTTCCTTTTTCTCTCTACAATCCAAAATTTCAAACTACATATTTCTCTTTCTTTCTCATATCTTCCTCATCCATCGCATTTTTCCGACGACATTGCTCAAACAATCTTGCGTGTTTCCCGGCGAATTAGTAGCAACATTGACTAGTGTTTGATTCTTGAGTATCAAACACGTCTGATTCCGACGACGACTTCCGACGACAACAACAACTATATGAATAAACCCGACTCCAAAGAACTCGATTTGCCCCTGTTTCCCCCTTCCCCTGCAATGAATTACCAGTTCTCCCTTCTTTCCCTCACTCCGGCGAGCTTAAGTCAAGTCCCACCACCACCCGATCTGACGTTCCCGCCGGTCGGGGTCATCGGAGATCAAGCTCCGCTGGTGCCCCGCTAATCTATTCTTTAATATAAGAAATTCCATTTAACCCTCTTAAATTGAAAATCAACTTCAATTTGAACCAATTTGTCAATAACATGTTAAGTGACATGTGCCTCGCACATGATCATTTAACGAATTTTTCTAACAAAACTGGTTAAAAAACCTAACATGCTAACATAATGACAATTTTGAAGCCTAAAATGTAAATAGTGATTGAATGGGGTCTGACTTTGGAACACCCCTAAACTTTTTTGACCAAAATGCAATTCGCCCAATAAACTTCCGCAATAATGGTAGACCGTCCATTTTTATCTTCTCGAAAACGAGAAAGTACAAACAAACTGTGATCAGAAGCCGCACGCGTAGCTCTGGCTTGTCCCTCGCCGGAGACGACAAGTTCGACAACTACAACCGTATAGCCGCCGGTAAATCCCTAAACGCACGAGAGAGAGAGAGATTTCTAGAGATGTTGTTCCAGGTTGGAGGACAAGGGACGCGCCCCACCTTCTTCGAGATGGCGGCGGCTCAGCAGCTCCCTTCCAGTCTCCGCGCTGCTCTCACCTACTCCATTGGTGTAATACTTTCTCTTCATCTCTTAAATCATCAATTTCAATTATTTTCCGTTTTTTTTTCTTCAGTTTGTGTATTTTGATATGGATTTTTAATTTTTAATTTTGATTCCAAGGTATTGGCATTAAGAAGACCATTTTTGCATAAGGTGTTGGATTACGAAGATGAATTCTTTGCCTTGCTTACACTTGTTCTCGAAACCCATAGCTTGCGCACTACAGGTGATTCGAATTTGTATTTTACTACTATCATGGACTAATTTTTATATTTCTTGTCGAATTTAGGAATTGCTCCAGTTCTTTGTTGTTTTTATTGTGATGGAGGGGGATTTGAGGGTATTGGCTGTCTGGAGATTCTTAATTTTTGAATGAAAAAACGGCTTCT
Source organism: Campanula takesimana (assembly GCA_026119855.1). Taxonomy (NCBI): domain Eukaryota; kingdom Viridiplantae; phylum Streptophyta; class Magnoliopsida; order Asterales; family Campanulaceae; genus Campanula; species Campanula takesimana. Next base: position 784,699 of record JAOWBW010000551.1, read on the forward strand.
GTTTGATCACATCACACTTGATTAGAAGAAGCAGTTCTATTATTACGGCTGTTTGTAGAATTCTTTTGCTTGTGTCTTAGATTGTGCAATTTTGGCAGCCTTATAATTTAGTCATTTACTAGCTCTGTCCCAAAATGTTTTTTTTTTTTTTTTTTTTTTTTTTTTTTGCAAATTTGCTCTTGGTAAGAGCAAATTTGAAATATTTTTTTTGGACCTGCATTTTGTGATGGAGTACTACTACTTACTTGGCCTAATTATCCTCTTTGTTGTCGAGTTCCTGATCTCGATTGGCATAATCTGATGAAGGGGAATTCGAGGGTATTGCATGTCTATTATTCATAAACTTGGGTGAGAAAGTTTTAATCACATTACACTAGACTGGTTCTAGGTAAAAGAACATTACACCTAGACCAATAATTTTAAAGTCTAAAACTTTAAGATGGCTTTTAGAATAGAAAAGTTTTTTATTAAATTCTTCTAGTCAAATTAGATTATGAAAAAGAAAACAGTAACTAGTGAGTGTGAAACTTTAAATCTCAACTGATTTCAGCTTCTAACTTTACATTAAGACATTTCATTTTAATTGCATAAAGTTTTGAAATTATTTAAAAATATAGTATCCATGTTTTTTCAAACTTTAGAGGGTCATTAAGAATTTCACTAAAGTCTAGGTTTGTCAAAGTCACACTTCTGTTTTAATTATATATCAAAGGGGTCTCTACAGCAAAGTTGGAAAATTCAGAGGGTCAATTGCCCCCCTTGCCCCAACGTGCCTCCGTCCCCAGTTGTACTCTGTAAAGGTTACACAAATGTTTTTTCTGGACATTTAATAATCCAAAAGATGAACTAACTAGTCGGACTAAGTAAAAATTACTTGGGGACGTTTTTCAAACATTGATGCAATATTCCATTTCCTTACTTTTTGATGACTTTATTCATAGTAGATTGTCATTGTAAATTACTTCCTAGGTCTCAATTTTGGTTGGGCACATCTTAACTCTTTAAGCAGATAAAGAAATGGTTGAAAAGTTATTAGCTTCCTAAACTACACACATCAGTTAGTGGCCATGATTTCAACTTGATTTGATTGATTTAATACGATAATGATGGTCTACAAGTTCTTGGAGGTATGTAAGCTGGGATCTTGAGAAAAGGTTTGAGGTTTGATGAAAGGGACAAAGTAAAAAAGAAAAGTAGACCTCTTCAATTGGGACGTAGGAAGCTTAAACTTTAAGCTATATACCATCCTGAAATGATCTTCCTACTTTTTTTGTCGTCGATATGAAGGTACTTTGACCAATTATTCTAGCTTAATATAATTATCCTAATGACAACTAAAAAACGTAATTGATAGTATTTATAATGGCGTATCAATAACAATTTTTAAATTTCTTTGGGATAATTAAATTAACCTAAATTTATAGCTCAATGTACCTTCATATTAACAACAAAAAAGCGGGAAGATAATTTCAGGACTGTGGGAGTATTGATTTTTTTTGATAGGTAAATAGAATTATATTTAAAAGAAAAATCGAAGTACAAACTGATGGAAAAGAAGTCCATCTACAAAGAACAAAACAAGATATATGAACTCTAAATTTTAAAAATAGCAGCAACCCACACTCTGTTTAAGTCATTAAGTGATTATCCTCTGAAGCCACCATTTGCATATTCCTAAAGGTTTAATTTCATTTTCAACCATTGTACTTTGGACCGACTTCCACTTTAACCTTTATATGCATTTTCCCCCCTACATATAGTGTACTCTAGGAAATGTTTGTCCAATCCCCAAAAAGTTAACCCAGTTAGATTATGATGGATGGAAATTTTAATTATTTACACTTCCACCCCCTAAACTTTCACATGGATCGGTGGAAGTGTGAATAACTAAAGTTTCCGTCCTTTATAATCGAACGGGGTTAGCTTTTTGGAGATGGGACGCACATTCCCTAGAGTATAGTGTTTTCTGTGCAATAAAATAAGTAAGATGGTTAAAACAGAAGTCTGACCAAAGTACAGTTGTGAAAAATGAATTTAGACCTAATAAAAACCATGACCTGAGAGTAATGTCTGGTCTCTTCCTTAAGAGAAAGAAAACTTGCTATATCTAGCTATTCCAATTAATTAGTGCTCCCTTATGCATATTGGAATTTTCATAGTGTCTTTCTCTTGTAACAACCAAGTCAAATGAGCTCCTTGTGACCTTTTTCTTTCCAGGTGATAAAGTATTTAGCTCATGTTTTCTGAGTCTGACTTTGTAACTTTTAGGTCCAGGTTTGGGGTCTCCTCTAGTAAATGCTTATTTGGTTTGAAACATTATGTTTAACGAATTACCTTGTTTTTATTCAGATGCTTCTTTTTCGGAGTCTTTATATGGCCTGCGGAGGAGGGCAGTTAATGTACGAGTTAAAGAGGATAATCCTCGTTCAGATTCAGGTGATAGAATTCATCATTCTGGGCTTGAGAAGCACCAAAAAGTTCTATCAGTTGTCTTCTTGGTAAGTATTATGTTCCGTTGACAAGAGAATCTGTAAATTGGCGGGAGTTTGAAACTGATTCATTATATAATGAAGTAACACCCTTTTAACCTCCCCTGGGTCCTCTCCCTACATCTCTTTTCCTGTCTGTGTTTGTCTCTTTGTAATTATTTTTCTTAGATACAATATTTAAGCTAATGAATTTTCAGTTATTATTTTTCGATAAGTAGTTGCTTGCAACACTAGATGCCTATAAGAATTTAATGATTAATAATATGCATCCCCCTCCCCCCCCTTTTTGTGTTTATGTAAGGAAGATAATGGGGGAACAATTCTATATCACGCAGGTTGTGCTGCCATATTTTAAGTCAAAGTTACACACCGTCTATAATAGAGAAAGAGAAGCTACACTCCAAGCCAGTTTATGGGGTCATGGTAATGATAGATATGATGAGATTAGTTTCACAGATGATGGCGATTCTGCTTTTGTTTCAACAAGCGGTTCGGATGCCGAAGGGTCTGCTGCAACAATGAGGACCAGGATGCAGAAGTTTATTGGTGCTTGCTACCCTTGGCTACATGCTGGAAATGAAGGTAAAATGCAACTTAGTTCTCGCAATTTGATTTCCATTGCCAAAAAGTGAACTCATATCCTCTACGGAATCATAATTGGAGGATGGCTTTATTTGATTTCCGTTCTTATTTTTTAAATCAATAAGCATCCCATAGGAAGCTCAAGTTTTAGATATGCTGGCGTAGTCCATCCCCTCATTATTTTATTTAGATCTTGTAATAGGCCAATAGATAATTTGGTGAACAACGGCCTAGAGTACTTTAACTAACTCGTTAAGTTATGCTGTTGTGCTCCAGTTTGCGCTTCCTTCTTCTTGCCCTGCATATGTTAGAGGATGAAATATTAAGCTTAGTGTGTATCAATTATTTAGTTGTTTGTATCCATAATACTTGCTTATGATCAGTGTTCCTCCTGAATACTTTACTTTAAACTGATAAAAGCATTTGTAGACCAGTAAAGAATAGAAGTGTTTTCTGGAAGACTTGAGCAGAAGCGACTGTTGCGATTGTTACAAGACAAATTGGTTCTCTTTGATCATTATGTCATGCTAATTTGTTAACCTTAGTGAGCTGAAGCTCTTCAATAAGATAATTTGATGTCATAAATACTTATGGAAATTATAGATGGAATTCTCCTCAAAGCACATGTCTTGCCAATTTTTGGATGTCATTTTCGGCTTAATCTTCTTATAAAATTTGTTCACACTTACTTTAAGCCATGAGTTCAATTTTATTTCTGTTTCTCGGATATGTAGCCAAAAAGAAAGAGCATATATATAGGTCTTGTATACACATATTACAACAACTTGTTGGGAGACTTCTATTATGGGATTTAATGAATAGGTTAGTTTCCTAAATTTAGGTTGCAGACTGCAGTATTATAGTGCTGTTTGAATACTTCTGTTTCTTAGAATAAGAATAAGAGTAAATAAGTAAACGGTAGGTTGTAAGCGAAAGATATATTTCTTTGTAGAATTTCACAAAACTGTTGGGTTGTGGAGACAAAACCTAGAAGAAAAAGGAAATTAATTTTGAGTTATATAGGAATTTATGGATTTCCTTGTTTGACTAAGTTGAGATTTTGTTTTCCATGGGATTCCTTTTGTAAGTAGGTTTAAGGAATTTAATTATTTCGGGTTTCCTATTTAGTTTAGGTTTTGACTTGTGTGCCTATATAAACCAAGTGACATCCATAAACATTGTGTGCCAAAAAAAAATAGCCAAAGAGAATCTGTGAGTCACAAAGAGAGCCGAGGGAGTGCTGGCCCTTTAGGGGTGCCCATAGGGGCATTTCGTGGATGGGTAGAAGCTTGTCTAGGGTTTTATGTGTGATGGGAGTGTTTACATGGAGAGGTTATCTCTTTGCGATATAGAGCGTAGGCTTTATTGTAATCAGACATAGATTTGTGATATTAGTAAAATATCTTGGCTTGGTAGTGCCCACAGAGGTAGTCATTGTTGTGACGAACTATGTTAACAAATATTGTGTTCTTTTCTTGTTTATTGTTTTTCATATGTGATTGTTTTGTGCATGTTGTTTCTTCCCATGACATGGTATGGGACATGGCTGCTTGGATACCACAATTTTCCCAACAACTGGAATCAGAGCTTCCGGTTAGGAAGATCAGGGATGGAAGACGGTAGGAGAAGTCGGAATCAGAAATTGCGACGGATTCAGATTGTTCAAGTTGCTTGATCCAAATAGGAATATGATTGCAAAGATCAAGACATAATCAGGTTGCAGGCATTCATATTTGCTGAGATTCATATAGGAAGTAGGGCATGGATCCAAGGTCAAGGGCTGCAGAATCTGGTTGCTGCTAGGGTTTGCAAGGATCTTGGTGGATCATGTTATTGAGAAATTGTCGGAGCAGTGAAGATGGGTTGAACGGATCAAGTCGGATTTTGGGCAACAAATATGAAAGATATAAGTTTCTAGCCTTGGTGAATGTGGATTGCATGCGGGAAGCATGCAGATCATGTGCAAGCACGGGCAATATGCGTACGTGGTACGTGCATCAGATGTGCAGCTTGCGTGCAATGCATAGAATTCGTGCAGTGCATGTGCAGAATTCGTGTAGAAGGTGTGCAACAAGGGTACAAAGTATGTGTAGCAGGCGTATGAGGTATGTGAAAGTTACTTGATGTGCGGAGCATTCAAAGGTGGTAGAGAAATTTGGTTGTACATAGAGCAGCTGCGAGGAAGGTTGTGGTCGCCTTTGGTTGTGAGATGTGGGGAATTGCCGAGGAAGCTAACTTCGGAGCTTGTGGGGCAGACGATGTTGTACACCACATACAACATGTTTCGCATGGGTGTTACCTAGAATGCGAGGATGGTGGGAGCCGAGATCGCCATGGTATAAACGACATGTTGGATAACAAGTTGAAGAGAAGTGTTGGCCAAGCGTGAAGTAGCTTCTACAAAACGACCAACATGAGCGGAATCTAGAATTGTGATGCAGTGGGTTTCTAGGGGGACATGGAATGCCAAGACCGTGTCAGCAAAAGGAATCGTGCAATTCAGGGTTCGTAAAAAAAATGACGAGCGGCGATTTGAGGGGAGGATCACTGGAGGTGAAGACTTAGGGCATGGAACTGGCAGTTAGGTTGAAGATTTCGCTCAGCTTCAACACGTCTTCGTTAGGCTTGGCACAGCCTGGATTCAATTTAGCTAACGGAAATTGGATGGATTGGTGACAATGTGTGAAGAGTCATTCTTGGGTGTGAGTTTGACGGGGATGGTACTCACATGATTTGGTCTAGTCTCCAGATGAGAGATTGTTGGGTTGTGGAGACAAAACCTAAAAGGAAAAGGAAATTAAATTTGAGTTATATAGGAATTTATGGAATTCCTTGTTTAACTAAGTTGAGATTTATTTTTCCTTGGGATTCCTTTTGTAAGAAGGGTTAAGGAATTTAATTATTTCGGATATAGTTACCGGGAACTCCTAACCCCCCTCGTCCCACGTCCCGGGAACACGCGTCCCGGGTTCACAAAGGAACTCGACCCAAAGTTCTCAAACAATCGTACTGGAAAATAAACAGTCATCAACGTAGAATCTTGTCTGCATTTACAATCTTTTATTGTTATCCGCCTTTACATTATACTCTTTTATCTCCCTAAAAGTATATATATATAAATATATGTAAGTGTGTGTGTGTATATATATGTTATTATATTCAACTTAGTGATGTGCTTTCAATATAGAGCGTACCATGTTCGCAATTGATCCTACCCCCGCGTACCCAAAATTTACTAAGTTACGTTCCTCGTGCCTGTACCCGTCCCGCGTCACGAAACGTCCCACGTTCATGGTAACTAGGATTCCGGGTTTCCTATTTAGTTTAGGTTTTGACTTGTGTGCATATAAACCAAGTAACATTCATAAACATTGTGTGCCAAGAAAAATAGCCAGAGAGAATCTGTGAGTCACAAAGAGAGCCGAGGGAGTGCTGGCCCTCTAGGGGTGCCCTTAGAGGCATTCCGTGGATGGGTAAAAGCATGTCTAGGGTTTTATGTGTGATGTGAGTGTTTACATGGAGAGGTTATCTCCTTACGATATAGAGCGTAGGCTTTATTGTTGTTGATAAGTTCAACTGCGGAAAAAGTAATGTATGCTTGCGTAAATAATAATGCGGGTAGGACTGGCGTTACACAAAAAACCACCAAGAATAATGGAATAGAGGAGTGAGGATAAGGACTAATTAAGGTAGGAGAGAACAAGTATTGCGGGAGTAAAAGTATATGTATGGTCACTGTAGCTGACATCGACAACTGAGCCAGGTATATATGGGAGTCAGACCTTGTACGGATTTCGTACCGCACGTGATAGCTCACGTGAGTCCGTACCGCACGCTGACAGACTCTCATTGGCCTGCTCTATTCTGTATCCAGAATGGTGCCGCGTGTCCCATGTGGGGACCAGTCCCGCAATTCTCCTTTAAACCCTAATTAGGCCACGTGCAGTCCCCCAATAGGGCCACGTGGCTAATCCACTATCCTAGCCTCCAAACCAAAACTCCTAGATGGTTCCCAAATGCGGAAGTAAAAGGGGTGCTCATGACCTTGTTCAAGTCATGGTACCGCAAATAATAACCTTTATTTCTCATACCGTAATGACTGCGGTAGTAACTTTGCGGTTCTGTCTAGGTTATCCAAGGGTGTTGTAATCATTCCCGTAGTATAGAATAATTACCGCAGGTGTAGAGAAGGATCATGTATGCCACGTGTAGCGATGGCATTTTATGATGCCACTTCAAGGTTATTCGTAGCACATAACATGAACTGGCATGCGGAAGTCATGTGCAGCGACACGCGGAAGTCACGTGCTGCGGGTGTGAACATAGGTATTCTACAATTGTAAACAGACACAGACACAGATTAGTGATATTAGTAAAATATCCTGGCTTGGTAGTGCTCCCAGAGGTAATCATTGTTGTGACGAACTTGGTTAACAAATATTGTGTTCTTTCGTTGTTTATTTTTTTTATATGTGATTGTTGTGTGCATGATGTTTCTTCCCATGACATGGTATGGGACATGGCTGCTTGGAGACCACAATTTTCCCAACAAAAACCACTAGCTATAGCATCATTCATGTTTCGGTTGAAAAAAAATCTTCCATTCATATAAGAAGGTGCTCGAGTAGTAAGAGGAAGGGGTGGATCCACCCTATTCACATTTGGTGCAAGTGCACCCAATGATTTCTCACATTTAACAAAAAGTATGTTGGAAGCATGTATTCCCATTTTTTAGATATTTATACATAAATTGCAACCATCAACTACGTAGCCTGCCTAGCTTAGTGGTTAAATGTGAGTTTTGTAACCTTAAGGTGTTGGATTCGAGTCCCACAATTGACATTTTTTTTTGTAGTCCCCCATAGTTTATTAATCCCTGGACCCGCCTCTGGTTAGAGGTATAAAGAAGATGAAGTTTTGCATGAGTCTCATTCAAGTAGAACTATCAAATTACTGTGTGTTGAAAGAAAAAGGAAGGACTGATGGCTTGAGGCACTTCATCGGGAGAATTCCTAGGACTTGTAACTGAAGCAATATTTATTGTTGTATATTTATTTATTTATCATAATCAAAGTATGTTTTGACTGCATTCCACCTGTAATGTACTTACACCGACAGACCAACTGAACTGACCAACACTTGACATCTATCTTACAGTGTTTCTATATGATCTTGATCTTTTTTGTCATCTCTGATCAAAGAAAACTCATTTTTGTCATCTTTGACCAAAGAAAAATCTTATCTGTCTTTTCATCTCTAATCCGAGCTAATTTCTTACCACGCAGGACTAGCTTTTGCTTATCAGCTGTTATACCTACTGGACGCTACTGGGTTTTATTCCCCAGCGTTGCATGCACTTGGAATCCATGTTTGTCGAGCTACAGGACAGGAACTGGTACACAATTAAAAACAAATTCCATCTGTCAATATATGGATCTTAGTACTAGCTTCTGCTTTTGTATGTACCCATAAAATATAGCATGCATGGTTCTATCCACCTGTTTTCAGGTAGCGAACTCGTATTTGAGCACAGAGGCAAAGAAAAATATAAGTGCTCCCGGATCTTATAAGAAGCTAGCAATGGTGACACTCGCATATGCGTGGTTGTCTGTTATTCTTGTTTTTCCATTCCGAAGGAGTTTTCCACTTTGTGAACTTTCTTTTTCTGGACTACCACTTTTACTTTTTTTCACCTTAATTATTTACTCCTTTAATAAATTGGCCCAACTCCCACATGGATGAGTGTCAAATGCTGTAAAAGTTGTCTCAGTATAAATTGTCATTTTAGAGTGAGGTTATTAAATTCACCTTTGTCAACTGTCTTGTCTTCATTTGTATTTGTAATGGTATGATGTGATCTTTAAATGAATACATGTGTTGCTACTAAACATGCTTATTAAAAGTCAACATCCTTCTTCAAGAACCCAACTCACATCAATTAAGCATTAGTCCGATCATTCAGGGTTGGCTTCATTATTCTTTTTCCTCCATTAGATTTGAGCTAATGCAAGGTCGTTACCCACAGTTCACTCATGTGTATCATTCTATATTAGTTTCCTTGAACATTATAGAAAAATGGACGCTCACTTTGAGACGGAGGGTGTCCAGTTAAATAAACTTGTATAGGAATGAGCGTACTATCTCTTTTTTCTCTTAAAAATGGAATTTATGCTGAAGAAATTCCAGGTCATACATGATATCCTTTCTATTGTTTGCAATATTAGTTATTTAAAAATAGGGCAAATTACAATTTAGGGCCTAATGTCTATGAGGCGGTTGCAGTTTGGGGCCTGACGTGCAAAATTTAGCGAAATAGGGCCGGACTTGACACTTTGTTAGCAAAATAGGGGTTTTTAACGGTTTTCGTTAGAAAAGTCAGTTAAGGCACATGTGATTGACGAAATGGATCCATATGAAATGAGAATTAGTTCTTAAGGGGTTAAATATAGATACTTAAACTTAAAGTCACAAAATATGAATTTTCAAGTTTTAAATTAAATTTTTGAAAAAAATAACTAATATAGTAATTTTTTATTTTAATTATTTTTAAATATAAATAAATAAATTATTTTTGACAAAATATTTTTGACAATTTTTTTCCCAGATCTAACTAAAAATATTTATATAAAATTTAAAATAAAACAAACAAGTTATGAATTTTCTTTGATTTTTTTTTTCCAGATTTAGATATTCGCTTCCAACCTCCCATTTTCGTCATCTCTCTCGTTTCAAAACACCATTGACCAACCATCTCTATCAATTTAGATGGACAAAAGTTATCAATTTTCTCTGAAAAAAAATATTCTTGAAGGGAAATGATTATTTATTTAAAAAAAATAAATAAAAAATTTAATATATTAGATATTTTATTTAAATATTTTAATTTAAAATTTGAAAACTTATATTTTGCGACTTTAAATTTAAGTATTTATATTTTACCCCTTAAGCACTAATTCTCATTTCAAATTGACCCATTTCGTCAATCACGTGCAAATCACATGTGACTTAACTAACTTTTCTAACAAAAACCGTTAAATAGCCCCCATTCTACAACGAAAATGTCAAGTCAGGCCCTAAATTCCCAAATTTTAGACGTCAGGCCCTAAATTGCAACCGCCTCGTAGACATTAGGCCCTAAATTGTAATTTGCCCTTAAAAATATAAACATTCATTAGCTGACTATATTGTCCACTTTGTTACTCTCGCTTTGGACAATACAGTTCGATGTCTATTGATGTCATCTCCTTTTGAGATTGATAACTATTTGTTGTCAAGGTAGATGGATACTTCTTCAAGAATTTCTAAGATAAGAAGCCAAGAACGTGAAAGACTCCGTGGGCCTCCTTGGTTGAAGGTATGCATTTTTATCTTTCTCATTCCCATAATATTGATATCCACTCCCAAACCTGAAACCATATTAATTTAACAATTTCTATAAACAACTTGGGCACTTTGGGGGGGGGGGGGGGGGCTACAATGGATATCAAGCCTTAGTGAGACCGGTTGAATTTAAAATGTGACTGCTAAAAGAGAAGGAAGAAGAGTACTTGAGTCTAAGAAGCACTGACATTGAAACTCAGTGGCGGACCTAGAGAAATAAGTAAATGAGTGCACAGATTTTAGCACAATGCTTCAAATTACAAAATTATAGCAAAAACGCATATAACAAGTACTTGGGCCTGTTACTTAAGAGAAACGATCTTAAGCATTGAGCTACATGCACATGATGTTGAAGTCGGTGCACACTTCTAGTTATAGTAGTATTATAAATTGGGAGTAGTTTTTCTTTTTTATAACGTTTAATTTTGGGAAGTAAGTGGGTGTACTACTTGCTCCCCATTGAGTAGCCTTGGGTTCGTCTCTGTTGAAACTTTTCCACCGTCACACAAATGAGATGACTAACTTTTCCATAAAGCTCTGACACGACTTTGGGGGAATAAACATGTGTTCTCGTATACACAACACATGTTTCACCTCCTAACCGCCACTTGAGAACAGAATTTCAACAGCCAGTGTGGTCCAGCCAAAGGCTTGGAGGTAGTATCGTTAGGGTTTACTTAAGTGGCCAGAAGATAATAGCAGCGATACTTGGGCCTTAAAGTAGAAATAGAATAAAAAGAAAGCAAGAAAACAACCGTCAAGTAAGAAAAAACACTCAAGTCAACCCTAAGATCAGCAATGACAATATAACTACTGGTCAAGAAGGAAGAAGAATGACGAAGAAAGACCGAATACAGAAACAAGTGGTTCAGAGGATTCCAACTACCATGTGGAACGGTGGGTGTTCCACAACATGTTGATGTTATGCCTCAGTTGATAGAATATACGCCTGTACTGTAAAAATATACGAGTATAATGTAGAAATTTACAGTGGCTGGTAGTTGCATCCACGGCTTTGCTAAAACCGCTTGGTAGTTGAATCCGGTCCAGAGACATACCTTTCAAGCTGTTGAAGAAACAAAAGTCATTGCGCTGCTTGACAGTTTCTTTTTTGTTCTCCTTCGTGATGCTCTTGTGACCCACGACTTTATTGTGTGTAGAAAATAAAATTATTTGGATACACTGTCAGAAAGTTCGGGTGTCTGCAACGTGTCTACACTTGATGCTTTGTCATCCACGAGTGTCGTTTGTTCCTGGCCTGAGATCCCTCAAGGCATCATAGTCAGAACTAAAAACATGCATCACTGGTCGCAAGCGAACGATTTTTCTGAGGTTATATACATGCGAGAGGGATTCGAAGATTATTTCAACTCTTACTCCTCATTTCTTATTTAACGGTACCTGTGTTTACTTGTTTATACTTTTAACTTTCAGACATTACAAGGAGCATTGCTCACTTGTGGTTATGCAGTTCTGGACTATGCACAGACTGGTTTGATTGCCGCAGTATTCTTCTTTAAGGTAAGTTTTTCAGCTCCATAGTCCGTACATGTCATCTACAAGATAAACAACAGTGCTGCTACGAGCCCACGACCAGTCAATTAAGTTGTAGCATTACTTTAGTGTTATTAAACTATGAGGGGGGGGGGGGGCAGCAAACCTCCCCAATCCTCTTTCTCAAGATTTTCGCTCGAGCATTTATTATATATTTGGATGTGTTGTAGATGATGGAATGGTGGTACCAATCAGCCGAAGAGAGAATGTCAGCTCCGACTGTATATCCACCACCTCCTCCTCCTCCTCCACCAAAGGTCAGAGGTTGTTTATCTAAATCATGTAGCTAAGGGTATTATATGACAAAAGTATGATTTTGCTTAAAAGTTTGTGTCTGAAACCGTTGAATGGCTTGTAAAAGTTTCTACTCGTCTTTTATTTCAAAATTTTGCAACAGAGAGTAAGTAACAAAGCTTGTTTTCTTCCTCTGATGTGATTCTTCTATTTTTTATTTTTTTTTACTTTCATGACCTATATGGTTCATCCAAGCATCAAACTAGGGTCAGATAACTTTTCGGCTGATGAAATAAGTTATCATCACTCAATATGTTAGTATGGTAGTGGTAGTTTCTTGATCACTTTGGCAGTCCCCTTCTTACTTGCCCCGTCCCTCTTCTCCCTTATCTCTCTCTCTTCCTCACAAACACCAAAGAAAGCACCCGCCTGGAAGGCTGTTAAGATAGCTTGAAGTATCACATTACTCGGTGGAAATGAAATTATCTGTTGAGCATGACTTGTCAACTTCGTAGGGATATTGCAGAGTGTCTATGCTGTGTATTTGTAATGCTTAGTCTTATTTAAAACAGGTTGCTAAAGATGGGGTTCCTTTACCCTCTGATCGGACATTATGCCCTTTATGTTCTCAAAAGCGAGCAAATCCATCGACAGTTGCAGTTTCTGGTTTTGTCTTCTGCTATGCTTGCATATTTAAGTATGTCACGCAGGTGAGCAATTTTTATCCCCATTGGTATGACTGCTATGGCATACTTCCTCACTTCTTTTTCTAGATTTTTTTTTTTTTTTGGGTGGGTGGGGGTGGGGGGAGACTAAGGCTTTGTTGTTGTTTGTGTCTAAATGTTGGGTTCTAATTTTTTTTTTTTTTTTTAATGTCCTCAAAGTACAAGCGGTGCCCAGTTACATTGGGGCCGGCAACTGTGGAGCAGATTAGGAGGCTGTTCCATGATGTGTAGGAAGTCAAGTGTTGACATTGATAATCTGTATGTCAAACTCAAATCCAACATGGAGAAGGTGTGGGTATTCTTGGCAGACAGAAATAAGATAAAGCGAGTGGATGATATAGTGTCGTAACCCCAACCTCTATGTTAGGATAGCGCGGATGAAGCATATGTTTCAAAATAAAATGTCTGGTGTGTATTATAATTATATGCCGTTGATGTTACGTCTGTAACAATATTGTTTAAAGTTGATTCATCTTCTTGGAGATTTGATTCTTGATGAAAAAATCACTACCATCATCGTCCAAAGTGGATTATAGTTTCAAATGGAGTATTAGTAGCACCTTAAACATCGAAATTCATTATAGTTTTGTTTACTTTTTGTTTCAGAGGAGATTATGAGCAATTATGAATCAAGTCAATGCAGTTGTTATCTATAGATAAAGATGAAAATGTTACATTTCCTTTGACGGATTAGATGATGATGAATACAATCCGTATCAGATAAACTTGTATGGACAATAACTAATAAATAACTTGCATAAAAGTGAACTACCTTAATTGTATTTACCTTAAATTTTACAGGATTATTCCAATAAATAATATCATTTCATAATCACGGCAAGTATAATCGTTGTAATGATTGTCGTTTTCATCCTAAATTTTTAGCATTCTTATTCTTAGGCTTTTTAATCTAAATTGGGACTTGAATAATAATTTATTTTCTTCTATGCGACATTAAGTAGGTCAATATAGGGAAATGTAATAAATAAATAAATAATTAGTTGTTAATTTGTATTGATATATACTCCTTTTGTCCCAGCTCACTTGAGACTTATTTCTATTTTGGTCCGTTTCAGCTCACTTGAGACCTCCCAAAATAGCCAACTTTTAATAATTTTATATTGAATCCACCCCACCCCACCACTCATTCTCTCGCTTCATTTTCCACCATTCAATTAATTCAACTAACACTACTATTTACCCCACTCATTCTTTTTTTCATTTACTACCACACAGTGATCTCTGTCTCAGATTCGATGGTTACTTTCTTTCCCCACCATTCTCGGGGTGACATTGGAATTGGTTCCTCTTCGCATTTTTGAATTTCACAATCAGCGAAGATTTCGAGGCCGGGCTTTCTGATGCCCTTGCTGTTGATCCATGGTTCGGGAAATATCATGTACAGGACATCTTCCCCCTGGTGGACAAAGTATCCATTTAATGTCTTGGGATAAGGCCTCAATTTGGGGATTTCATAGTAACGGCCTTCTCTGCGAGCTCGGGCCTTTTCATTTTTGACGGCTTGCTCATATCTCATGTCGTCGTCGGAAGGCTCATATCCCAACCCGGACTTGTTTTTGACAAATCTACGGGTTTCTTTCTCCCTAGTTGGTATTTCTCTAGGCCTAAACCGGGGAAGTAATTCATCTTCCTCATCATGCGGAGGACTTTGTGATTGCCGAGGGTCCATGGTCCATGTCGGCGAATGTGATGACATTGCCAAAGTGTATGTGGCCTATCATAGCAGTAAGGTCTTCGGGAGTTGTATTAGAAGAGACTGATGTGTCGTCGAGTTTGCTGATGACGAGGTCTCGGTGCTTCTTTGAAGATGCAATGAGGTCCCAAATGGATATGTTTGCATGAGTCTTCTTGAGATGAACTAGTAAAGGATCTTCGGGTATATCGCGAGTTTGCGATCTTGGAGAAGAGGTGCTTGCCGCAAAAGCGTTGGGATTGCTTGCTATGACCCGTCCGGATCGAGTTAACATATTGACGTTCCCGTTTTGCTTCTTTTTCCTATTCTCTAAGACTTCCCTCATTATCTCATCATAAGTCACAACGTAGCAAGAATTATCAATTTGATTCATATCATTGGAGCCCTCATTCACAATGGGAATTGAATGAGTGGTCTCCTTACTCTCACCTAGCTCTATTACATGCACCTCACCCTCACTAGGAACTATGAATTCCTTCTTGTCGATGAGATCTTGAACAATGTTGCGGAGGCTGAAGCATTCCTCGGTAACATGGCCACTATGTTGATGAGAGTCATACCACTTGTGATGAGCATGGTTGGTGATAATCATCTTGGGCTTGTACCCTTGGAGAGGGGTAATTTGTCCCTTGGCTTTGAGAGCCTCAAAAGCTTCGGTTAGAGTCATGCCTTGGAGAGGACTGTAGACACGATCACTTTGGAACTTCTTGCCTTGAGGCGGTGGGACTTTCTTGTAGTTCCCCTTGTCGGTAGTGACAGCATTGACTGAAGCCTCTTTTGTTGAGTTATAGGCGGCCTTGTAGCGGAAGCTAGGTGTAGTCTTCTTGATCTCCTTGAGCAAGTCATCCATTCGGACCCCCGCCTCATATATTTGAGCAAAATCTGAGTAGCAAGCCCCACTTAGGTGGATGCGGAGATCAATCTTTAGACACTTGAGGAAGATGTCCATTTGCTCCTTTGTGTTCGGCCTCTCCACTATTTCGGCGAGCTTGTCATTCCACCTTCTTGTGAAGTCAATAAACGACTCATTGTCCCTTTGGGTGGTGTTCTCGAGCTCTTTCTTTATGGGGCGATGAGTGGTGTTGCCTTGATATTGACTTTTGAAGGCAAGCATGGCGGAATCCCAATCAAGACGGATGGTGAGTGGGAGAGTTGCATACAAATCTTTTGCGGCCTCCTCGAGAGTAAGAGGGAAACATTGTGCCATCACTTTTGGAGAGACCTTTTTTCGGAACCATAGCCCATATGTAAGTCTCGATGTGGGCCATCGGGCAAGAGTTGCCCTTGAGCTTGCTGATGTCGGGCATCTTGAACTTGTCGGGGAGAGCGGCCATTGTGCTCATGAGAATTGATGACTGATAGAGGCTTGTGTCAGAGCTTTTCCCCAAGTTGAGACCATTGAAGCGTTGGTCTATGTAGGCCATGATTGAGCCAACCATCTTGTGATCCTTGTTCTCGGTGCTTGGTTCCCCCATTTTCTTGTTGCGGGTGCCAACATAAGGGCTTTCTGTTGGTCCCAAAGACACAACAAGGGTATGAAAAGAGGCTAGAGGGAGGTGGGGGGGAGGGTGAATAGCCTATTTAAAATTATCAACCCTTTTTCAAAATTCAACCTTATGCTTACTTTTGAATTTTGCGGTCAAGTAAAAACCACTAGTTCAAAGTAAAATGCACAGCGGAAGTTTTCTATAAAAACGAGGTAGAGTTGGTTTTGAAGTTAAAACGACTAGGTAGGCAAAAATGCGGTAGGCAATATTGCGGCAAGCAATATTGCGGTCGACAACAATGAGTGAACTGGGAAGGTTCAATCTGCAGTAAGCAAGCTGCGGTCGGCAGTATTGCGGTAGGCAGCCTGCGGCCGGCCAAGGGAACAGACAAGGTAGGTTGAAAATGAAAGTTTGTGTCTGAAAGTTTTGGCAAATAGATAAGTAGTCAGAAGTGATAACTAAGGCAGTAGGCAAGCAACAAACACAATTCACAATAATTCGAATATCTATAAAGATCAACACACTAAACAACAAATAAGATCAATATGAACAATAAGAACAATAGCTGAAAGTAAATTTGCAGAATGTAAATTGCAGTAAGAAAATGACACAATGATTTGGAAAGGTTCGATCAGTTAAAAGATCTACGTCCTTTACGAAGATGGTCAGTCTTGGATTTTGAATGAAGGATATATTGATTCTCTTGGTTACAGATTACAAAGATGAAGTATGAATCAACACCTACTTTCTATGAAGAACAAATCCTAGACTTAGACCTGTGTATCCTTAATGATGCAATCTATGTGATTGATCAATCGGGGTGTGTGTGTGTAAATAATCAAGAGATCTATGTAATCTATATGATTGAGAGCCTAATGAATCTTTAAGTGTTGCTGGGCTTGAGATTTGATGTGCTTGAAGGTTGCTGGAGATCTTTGAAGATTTGAAGGTGAAAGCTTGAAGATTCAAATAATTCTGGAAATCTTGAGTATGATCTTCAATCACCAAGTATTTAAACAACAATTTCTCTCTTTGAATCTCAGCACACTTTCAATGAAGAAAGAAAGGTCTATTTATAGACTTGTGAGAGAGGTAGCTGTTTGAATTCTTAGAGGACAAGTTTGGAAGATGATGAGCTGGAGCATTCTGATTGGATCCCATATCTTTGTTGTCCTTTAGTTGCAGAAGTTAGTGGTCAAGATGTACTATCTTGTACCAGACATAATGACCAAATTCAAATTTGAATTTTGCAACGTTCTGAATCAAACTTGTCTTTTCTTGGTCTTCACTTGGTTGTGCGGTAGCCTTGATTCTGCGGTAGATAAGACTTGCGGTCACCATGCAGCAGCATGGATATTGCGATCGCCACAACCATGCGGTTGCTAAACTATTGCAGCAGCATAGTTGAGGTAGGTAGACTTAGCTTTTTCACAACATCAGTAGCAGCAACATTTCTTCAGAATTTGAGGGGCTGATCTTCTAAGCCTAACTAAACTAGAAATGGACTTAACTACTGAAGTTGTAAAACTTCTTACAATAAACCTAAAGTCCATAAAAAGTAAAATAAGGTTATGGGATCAATCAAATCTAGGTAATAGGAGTGGTTTACAATATGCATACCCAATACTTTGAAACAAACCCTTGGTCCACTCGGATTCATCGGTGTCATCCTTGTCTTAGCCTTCATTTGATCAATTTCGGCTTCATGAGCCTCCCTTTGATTGTCAAGGTGGGCTTGCCAGAAATCCTCTTTATTTTGAGCCTCCTTGTTGAGAGTGGAGACTTGCTCTTGGAGATTTTGAATCAATGCTGAGAGTTGCTCGAGGGACATGGTGTTGTTGGAGTCGTTTGCAGAAGGACCGGCCATTGATGCTGTTGGAACTGTTGGAGTGATCAATTCACGAACTAGACGGTTTGCTGAATCTCGGTAGATGCAGTAAGTACCAATTGGACCTAGATTGAAGAAGAGGCCCTTGTCAGTCTTGAGTAACACTTTCGGTCCATAAAGAGGCTAGAACACACAATGGGCACACGACTTGAACCACATAAAGAAAAATGATTTTTTTTAATAAGTCGGAGGGACGGGGTCCCTTTTGGGGTTTTCTAAGAAAATAGTAGAATCGTCACACTAGTATAGAGACCTTCTCGCGGTCCCATATACTCATCGGATTCCACCACGTTTGTGAATCCTACACATGACGGGATTAAACTAAATTAATGTAGTAAAGCATACATGCGGGGACGGATTTTTATTTTGTCCATAATAACCACTTGTTTCTCTTGGAAACGGCATGTATGATTTGAAAACATTAGTTTAGGGAAATCTCGACACATAAAAACCGACTTGGTCACGGAGTGTTAGACCCTAACTAGAATTGTGTTGGCTTGTGCTCGGCTAAAGAGAGGCTTAAAGGTCACCCCCTTCATGTAGTCACGAACTACGCACGGGCTGAGGTTTACCGCTTCGGAAGAGTCAAGGTCGGGTGGAGCTTGAAACTTCCTAGGACGGGCCTCGATGGGTTTGGGGTTATGAACTTGTGCGACTCGATAGTGAGCAATTGATAGGAATTTTGTGCACGTAGTGTGAGGTCCAACAAGTGACAATATATATATATATATATTATTTTTTTAAACAAGAGAAAATCAAATAAGCACGTAATTTACAACTTTCGAATCACCCGTGTGACCGATAAAAGAACATAAAATAAAACAGTCCAGAGATCCAAATCAATCCTGATGCAGGCAACTGTACCCACACCCCATCATTCTGTTATGTTCTAGGAACCTGTTCATGTTCTGGAAAACTGCCCAGAAGCGCGCGCCTCTGGCCTGTGATGTGGGATGCGCGCGCATTGCGCCTAGTAACTGAGAGGCGCCCGCTTCTGGGTAGCCCTTTAAGACACTTGGACTTAGGGGATTGCCCTGGTCCTAAATATATTTTTGAACCCCTGCAAAGATGATGATGCAACACGAGAATATAATTATATCAAATATTATAATTATATTGGTATTTTATTATTTGTTAGGATTTAATTAGTATTTTAATTAGTATTTTTATTATTTTCGTCATCATTTTTAGTAGGTTAATTTTATAGGATTCTAGAATAGATATTGAGTCAATTTACTAGTTTTTAAGTCCTATTATGTTACCATATAGGTTAGGAGTGATTCTAGAAGGTTTAGGATTGTTTTTCAAGTTTTATGGGCACTATAAAATAGGCCTCAAGTTGTATTCCAAAAATTAGCTTTTTTATTCAATAAAAACTCGATTGCTTTGCAATTATTTATCCCTCTTTAACCTCCATTATTTCTTTATTCAAGAATTTCATTGAAATTCTTCTTGGGAATTTATATTCCTTGCAGATTAATTGATTTCGATCAATTAATAGTTACTATTCCGCTGCGTTATACATCAGTTGGTATCAGAAAAGGAAGATCCCTGGACGATGGTTAACGGTGAAGGACACAACGAGGGCACACAACAACTTCTTGCTACTATTCAACGTATGTTGGAGCAACAAGCAACGCGACAGGAAGAGCAAGCAACGCGACAAGAAACGCAAGCAGCACAAATCGCGGAACTTGTAACGACGGTTGGGCGTTTAGCAGTTGGAGGTGGTGTTGGTGTCAACCCCGTAGACCAAAACGGCGAGCGTGAGGAAGATCTCCATCACGTTGATCCATACGATAGGGTTAATCAGCTGGAGAATTTGAAGAAATATCAGTTCGAGGAACGCTATGCTAGAGACAGGGAATGCACGGCAAGTTATTGGTCTGAGCGTCAATATTGGCGTAAAATAGCAGATGGCCTGCATATCTAGTGTCGATCATTAGAAAGAGAATTAAATGTTGTGCAACGCAACATTCACCAAGATTTGGGGGTTGGTAGTACAGGTTTTGATGAGGATTTCAAAGGAGGAAAGATTAGTGATAATTTTTTTTCCGAGGGTGGAGAGATTGCTCCAGAATCGAAATCCGATGAGCCACTTTTTGAAGTGGTGGTGGAACCTGATGTATGTGTGATAGAGTCCTTGGAAGTGCATTACGAGGAGCCACTTTTTGAAGTGGTGGTGGCGGCAGATTGTGCGGAGCGAGATGAAGGAATTAGAATAAAGATCCATAGCCAAGAACTCCCGAACTCAACCCAGGACTCCCAGGAACAAGCGCAGATCCGCCCGAACCCGGAGCAAGATCCGCCCGCACCTTGTACCTTGGTCCGTCCGCACACAGAAGCTGATCCGACCGGACCTGTTGTTGGGGTCCGACCGCTCCCCGGCTCACACCCGACCGGACATGAATGGATTTGGCCAGAAACTTTTCAAACTGTTGATACGGATTTGTCCTATTTCCTACCTTGTGCAGCGGTGCCAAATTTATTATGGCGCGGGAAAGAACGGGTTTATTCCAAATATCTCTTCAAGTGGAGCGGAAGACTTCAAATTGCAAGAACGAACTCGAGGACGAGTTCTTTTGAAGCGGTGGTGAATGATGCAACACGAGAATATAATTATATCAAATATTATAATTATATTGGCATTTTATTATTTGTTAGGATTTAATTAGTATTTTAATTAGTATTTTATTATTTTCGTCATTATTTTTAGTAGGTTAATTTTATAGGATTCTAGAATAGATATTGAGTCAATTTACTACTTTTTAAGTCCTATTACGTTACCATATAGGTTAGGAGTAATTCTAGAAGGTTTATGATTGTTTTTCAAGTTTTATGGGCACTATAAAATAGGCCTCAAGTTGTATTCCGAAAATTAGCTTTTATTCAATAAAAACTCGATTGCTTTGCAATTATTTATCCCTCTTTAACCTCCATTATTTCTTTATTCAAGAATTTCATTGAAATTCTTCTTGGGAATTTATATTCCTTGCAGATTAATTGATTTCGATCAATTAATAGTTACTATTCCGCTGCGTTTTACATCAGATGATTAGCATAGGAAAGGAAGAATAGGAAGAACACATGGGAGGCGGGCGATTCTGGTTACTGATGTGAGATGCGCGCCCCTTAGGCCAAGGAGGCCAGAGGCGCACGCTTCCCACCATCAGGAATCAGAATGCCCAGAAACTGTAGATTATGAACAAAATGCAAATTCAACCCTCAATCTTCCCCAGCGGAGTCACCACTGTAGATACCCCGGGAGAAGCCCACTACTTGGCTAGAGCGGTGGAAGGATCCTAGGATGTCTAATCGATTTTATTTGTTAGAGTCGCCACCTATGTTATTAAGGGAACATAAGAAAAACCTAAAAATAGCCTGATTTATGTTACGAAACCAAAGATTCGGGAGAGAAGGGTTCGGGGGTTAGGTTACGGAGTGGAAAGTACTTAAACACCCACTCCGCCCCGCTAACGCGGGTCTTGCTACTAAAGGTGTTCTAATGCTAAAAAGTCCTTTTAATTATACTAATTTGTGCTAACAATTACATAGAAATGAAAAGGGGAGTTGCAAAAGAGAAATAAAAAAGTAACTTGTTTTATTGATTTTATGCTAAAGATTATATGTAACAACTATGCTAGCAATTACATTAATATAAAATGAAGGAATTAAAATGGTATTTGGAATGTTGGAAGATAACCTTGACCAAACTTCAATAGTGAAGTGGCCTTTTAGGTTATGTTCCCTTTTATGGGGATTGCATACATTGACAAGACAAATAAAACAGAAGAAGAAAAGTTGTACCTTTAGAAAAGAGAACTTCAAACTTTGACTTGAAAATTGTGTTGTTGTAGGGAAATTGTTGTGGAACAATTTGTGTAGAGTTTTTGTAGAGAAATATGTTTGAGAGAATTTGTGTAGAGTTTTTGGTGTAAAGAAAGTTGAAGTCCAAGGTCCCTTTCTAAGGTAAAAAGATGAGGTTTTTATAGGTGAAAAAGATAGAAAAATATAGTCTTTCAACCAATAGGAAAATAGAAAGAAATTAAATAATAAAGATAAAATCAAATAATAATAAAAAGATATATTTTGTTTTAAAGAAAAGGCTTGAATAATGGGATTGAGATTTGCAAGATAAAAGGGGGATGGATTTAGATGTAAAAATGAGTTTTTGCAACTAGGAAATGGAGGGAAGAATGGCACAATCCGTAACTGCCAAAATGGGAGGCGCGCGAGTCCGGCCTATTGGACCAAACGCGCGCGCGCCCCATAACCATTACGGGAGGCGCCCGTGACAGAATGACAGAAATGACTCTAAAGTTAACTCTATTATTCAGTTTAGTCCAAAACTAACAGAATTAGTTAGGAACTTAACCAAAGTAATAGAAATTAACGAAAATAAGTTAAATAAAAACACTATGTATGCAATCAGGGAAAGAGGTCCAAGGAGGGGTGTCTACACTAAGCTAAGAACTAGGCAAGAACATGAAGAAAAAGTTAGAAAACATACCTATGTTGGCAAGAACTAATCTTGGATCTTCTTAGGAACTTTGGGGATCTTCTTGAATGCTTGAATGCCTTGTTTTGAGAGCAAATTCGTCACTTGGGAAGCTAAAACTCAGATCCGGAATCAGTATCCTTGATTATGAGGCAAGGTAGGCCTTTATATAGTAAACTGACTGAGAGATCTGACGGTTGAGATCATCCCAGGCGAACATGGCCGCCTGGCCAAGGGAGAATGTGGCCGCGTGGCCAAGTACTAATGTGGCCGCGTGGCCAAGATTCCTGGCTGACGTGATTTTCAAGCTAGGGTTTGGTCTGAGATAAGGAAACCCTATTTTGGCCATTTTTGGGACATTATAGAATATTGAGCTATATTTTGAAAATTTGGGACAAGTCTTTACAAGGTTTTTAATTCTTATAAAGTCCTTGTATATTTGGGAATTCCCTAATAAACTCATTTTCAGGTCGGGTACTAACAGTAGCCATTCGGCGACGCTTCTTGCAAGGAAATGGAGGGTCGGCAATAAAAAAGAAGGATCCGTTCTGAAACATGAGTTTCAAAACAGAGGAAAGATAATGATGGGATGGCTGAACCTTTGCAGGCGACCTACGTATCCTCGGGGGAATCAAGCCAAACGTAGTTCGGATTCGGCTGGGGAAATTGTGAACGATTTTCCTCTGGTGGGGAGTTACGAACAACGCCTTCCGCTGGGGATAACCTTAAGTTATAAAGGAATCGTCTGCTGGGGGATGAGAAATAAAAAAATGACCAAGTCGGTCGGGTGGATGAACCTTTTCAGGCTTCCTACGTATCCTCGGAGGAATCAAGCCGGTCGTAGTTCGGAGATACGAACAAGAATGGTGCGAGATATGAAGACGGCAAGGTCTAAGTAATCTCAGGATAAAATAACAGATGCCGTAACGTACGCGATATGAAGACGGCAAGGTCTAAGTAACCGCGATGGATCTAGAACGTACATAATATAGAGACAGGTCTCGGTAATCACGACAGTCTTAAGCAAATGCTGGGGTGCACGCAATATAGAAACGGTCGGGCTCCAGTAATTACGGCAAAATTTGGAATGTACGAGATATGAAGACGGCAAGGTCTAGGTAATCCCAAAAATAAAAATGGCAATTTTCGGAACATACGGAATTAGAAACGGTAGGGCCTTTGTAAATCGCGATGATAAAACAACAAATGCTGGAACTTACGCAATTAGAAACGGTATGGCCTCTGTGAATCGCGATGATAAAACAAAAAATGCTGGAATTTACGCAATTAGAAACGGTAGGGCCTCTATAAATCGCGACAACAAATGCTGGAACTTACGCAATTAAAAACGGTAGGGCCTCTGTGAATCACGATAGAACTAGAAAATGTCAAGATGTACACAATTAGAAACGGACAGGCTTCTGTAAATCGCGATGATCTATGTTACAATTCAGGAATATTGGGAGGTTTCCTAAACCAAAGGTAATATGTTGATGGAAATATTTGGAGATATTTGGAGGCTTTTTGAGCCAAAAGTAATGATTAAAATATTTCAAATACAATAGACTCTCGGAGAGTCACAAAGGTGATAGACCCTCAAATAGATTCTTGGACAAGTCTGACATGATGAGGGACTCTCGACGAGTTACCAGGCGGGTGGACTTACCGTGAGTCGCAAAGATGACGGACAGTTATGAAGTCGCAAAAAGTATGAACTCTTAGGGATTCAGGAAGGTAATAGACTCTAGGGGAATCACAAAGATGATGAAATCTTGGGGAGTTACAAAAGCGATGGACTCTCAGGGATTCGCAAAAGGGATGGACTCTCAGGGAGTCACAAATACTTTGTCAGAGAGGGCAATCATGGAAAGCGAAGTGTCTGGGATCCACTTACCCTAAATTAGGAGGGAATGCATAATATGAGGCTACGAGCCATTGAGACCAAGGCATTAGGTAAGGGAAATTTTGCTTGGTTGCTTAGGGGTAGGACCTAAGGCTTTTTAAGGAAAAAGGGGATAATAAAGATGGTAATTGTTGGGTTTCGGAGTAACATGCGCAGCGGAAAATAGCATTTAAAATTTTAATGAAACCCAAAGCCTATAGATCCATTCATATGATTAAATCAAATACTTGCAATATGAATACAAGAAAACTAACCCTTGATGACTTTGATTTCTAGCCTTTGATCTTGGTGGAGACTTGAAGCTTGATCACGAAGTAAGAACACGGACTTTGAAGATGATAAGCTTCACCCTCTAGCGGTATCCACACCACTAACGAATATCAAAGAGCTTCTTGATCTTGGTTGCTAGACCAAAATTGTGAAATACGTTTTCATAATTGATATGAACTATATGGAATATTATTTGTGTATAATTTTGTTCTTCAATCTAGGATCTCTTAGAACAAAATAATTCTCTCTCAAACTCTTTGGAGGCTTGCACAAAAATATGTATTGATTCTGGCCAAATTAGGGTTGTTTATATACAAGTTAGACCTATTCCAAATAGGTAACTTGTGTCTAAACCCGCAAGGAATCGTAATTAGGAAAGTCCAAGACCTGTCCAAAATCTGTTTCCAAATTGAATCAGGAAACCAATCCCGACAAACTGTGCGGCCCGCCCAAAACCAACTGTGCGGTCGCACACTCAACCTGGAAAAATTATGGTACCTTTGAGCCAAACTGTGCGGCCGCCCAAGATATTTTGTGCGGTCGCACACTTGCTCCAGTCTCCCTTAATTTCCAAAATCCCTCAATGGTCCTTCGTCCCAATATTCCAATATAGTTCTTTTTAGGATTCGTTCTATTGTGTGTGACCCTCTAGGATTATACTAAGTTGGCAATGGGTTCAAACATGAAACCATAAGATATGATTAGGTTCTAGCAAACCGTCACACCTACCCAAATAGTATAACTAGATACAAGTTCGCATTCCATTTAGAATATGTCACAATCCTTTTGTCCATGATGTCATTGAACTCAAGTCATGGTCAACAAGTCAACTTGTCTTTGTTCAATACTTTCTCGATTCTGAATATGTTGATAATCCAAACGACATTGATCTAGTCATTTCATTTGAGTCCGGCCGAACATTTTCATCAACATTATTCCTATGAGAGGCCTAAGCTTGACATCTCTCCGAGGAGGGACAAATCCATTTAGCTTATTATTCTTCCCTACGTGAATTCGATTATGCCAATCATATCCTTTATAACTACCCGGTTAAAAGTAGCGTTTGAATATGTCAAACATAATGTTCATCAAGTGGAAGACTATACGAACTTCATGTTTAAGGATTCAAATGACATAACTAATATGAGATATATGTACGACATATACCATGACATAAATCTCATACAGCGGGTCATGTCCAGTACCTTGTTCCAAACAAGTACCCATAAATCTAACATGATCATCCCATGATCATTTAGCCTTTATACTAGTGCTTAACAAGTACTAGGGACAGAGATTATTATAAGTAAACATGAACAACAATAATAATCAAAACATCTTTTTATTAATATGAAATAAATGATAACAATTACAACGTTTATTAAACGTGCCTAGGGCACCACTACCAACAATCTCCCACTTGCCCTAGGCCCAATCTCCCATGTATCTAATACCCATGGACTTAACATGACCATCATGTTTAGCTTGTTGGAGTCCCTTTGTTAGCGGGTCCGCAACATTGTCATCAGTACGTACTCTACAAATATTCACGTCTCCCCTATCAACGATTTCTCGAATGATATGAAAACGCCTAAGTATGTGTTTGGATTTCTGATATGATCTTGGTTGCTTTGCTTGCGCAATAGCACCATTATTATCACAATAAAGGTCTATTGGATTAGCAATGATAGGAACCACTTCAAGTTCAGTAATGAACTTCTTAATCCAAACAGCTTCCTTTGCAGCATCCGATGCAGCAATATACTCAGCTTCCCCGTTGTTGAATCAGCGGTTGTACTTTGCTTAGAACTCTTCCATCTTACAGCTCCACCATTTAACATAAACATAAAACCCGAATGCGACCGACTATCATCTTTGTCGATTTGGAAGCTTGCATCCATGTAAGCACTTATAACGAGATCATCTTCCATTCCTCCATAGACTAAAAACGAATCTTTAGTCCTTCTCAAGTACTTAAGAATCGCTTTAATAGCCATCCAGTGACTTTTACCGGGGTCGGATTGATATCTACTCGTCATGCTCAAAGCATAAGATAAATCCGGCCTAGTACATATCATGACATACATGATGGACCCAATTGCCGAGGGCATATGGAACATCATTCATTTTCTCACGCTCATCGTTTGTCTTAGGACATTAAGTCTTGCTTAGAGAAACTCCATGTAACACTGGCAAGGTTCCTCTCTTAGAATTTTCCATGCGGAATCTTCTAATGACCTTGTCAATGTATGTACTTTGGGTTAAACCAATTAGCTTCCTTGATCTATCTCTATAGATCTTGATGCCAAGTATATATGCGGCTTCACCTATATCTTTCATTGCGAAGCACTTTCCTAACCAAGTCTTTACAGACTGAAGTGTAGGAATGTCGTTTCCAATAAGCAATATGTCATCCACATATAAGATAAGGAATAGCACTATGCTCCCACTAATCTTCTTGTATACACAAGGCTCATCTTCGTTCTTGATGAGGCCAAACTCTTTGACCGATTCATCAAAACGAAGATTCTAACTCCTAGAAGCTTGCTTTAATCCATAGATGGATCTCTGCAATTTGCATACTTTAGAATTTTGTTCAAACCTTCTAGTTGTGTCATATACACATCCTCTTGAAGTTTTCCATTTAGGAAAGCGGTTTTAACATCCATTTTTCATATTTTATAGTCATGATATGCGGCAATGGCAAGAAAAATTCTTATAGACTTGATCATTGCTACGGGTGAAAAGGTCATCCGTCGCGACCCCGGACCCCGCGGGCCCGAGACCGCGAGCTGGACGTCGACTCTAAAACCAAAACGGTGAAATACCGAAGTTAAAAATTTCCATTTAATACCAAAAAGGGGAGATGATCCAAAGTTTTACAAAACCAAGTTGATGAAAACCAATTACAACTATCATAAACTTCCACAAGTTTATGCCCAACAAAATAAAAATATACAATTCTTAGTGACGTCATGTTTGGTACAACTATCCCAAAATGGTTACACATTTACATAATGTAAACCAACCTATAATAACCTTCCCCAAAAGAATGTATCCACCCTCGACGTCCTCTTTCTCGTGATCAGCGAGACTAATCCTTAGCACCTGGGGGGGGGGTTAAGGAAAAACAAAGATAAAAGAAGAGGGGGTGAGATAAATCTCAATAAGTTACTAATGCAACTACATGACATGCTATGATGCAATAAGCAATAAACAATAATAATTATCACGTAGCACATAGCAATTATCATAGAACAGATAGCAGCGGAAATAAACACATAACAAAGGATATAGCCAAGGTTTTCCAAACCGGAACATCCAAATAAAGGATCGCTGTGCAGCTTCAATAATCAACCAATCATCATCTTCATAATAGCATGAAAGCCGAAGAGAAAACCCCGGTACCGGAACCAATAACCATAACAGTGTCACAAAGGACAAGGATCATGACACAAAGTCATACCCGCTAGCCAGATACATTCACAAAGGAACGCTGACTTATCCTTTCCAAGGCCAATCTGGAGAAGGGGTAAAGAAGGGGGCAAAACAATGGTCAACATTATAATGGACTTGGCTTTGCCATTATAATCTTTCCCATCGCCCAAACACACACAAAATACCAGCTGGACTTTCACGTAAAGGCTAAGTAATAAAATACTAGCACGATAAACAACCAAGGATTCCAAAGTAGGGAATCATGCCAATTAATCACCAAGAAGATGAAATGAACAAACAATGCACAATAAAGGTGCTTCAAAATCCCAATTCACCATTAATGAATTTCAAACACAAACTTGATCACAAATGACCCAATTCTCTCACTAAAGTGTACAACAAAGTTCACTAGGGTCAACTAGGAGGACACCCAAGACTTAGACCAAAACGCAACCTTCATTCACACAACTTTTAACAAATGTAAATTTTCAGAGGACTGTGCGACCGCCCAAAGTAGATTGTGCGGTCGCCCAAAAAGTCCTAAAACAAGAACAAAAGCTTTCAGAAAGATGCGCGGCCGCCCAGGAAGTTTTGTGCGGTCGCACAATGCTCTGGATTTCCAGAAATCGGGAAGAACAACATGGGTTCTTCCATTTTCAAACCCAAAACACAATCAACCCAAAATCCAACATTCCAACTCATATACTAAAGTGCCAAAACAACTTATAAGTCTAAAAAGACTCCTAAAACAACATTTAACAACCGAAATCAAGAATCAAACCCAACAATCAAGATTTCACCATTTTTGATCAAAACCCAAATAAATTCCAAACAAATTCAAAACTCATCCAAACTTCAAATGGAACACATCAAACACTATCTAAGCATGATATGAACATTTTAGCATTAAAATGGGGGAAAAGCAACTTACTTGAATTTTCTCAAAGTTGATGGATTTCAAATCTTTTTGGCTTCCTACGATGCTATCGACGATCTAAACATGGTTCACGTTTTAAGAAATGAGAAATGACTAGAAGAAGATGAAGAAAAAGAAGAGAGAAGATAGAGAAGAGAATGTTTACCTTTTTGAGAGGGAGAGAGAGAAGAGTGCTGGGAGGAGAATGGGGGTGAGGGAGAAGGAGGGAAGGAGTAGGGAGGGAGTAGGGGGTTTATTTAAAAAACTCACACTTAGGCCCCCTCTATCACTCTACACACACAATACTACACTCCCTACTACACATTAAGACCCAACACTTCTACACTAGCCCAAATAACTCAAGTAAAATGCTAGGCATAATCATTATGAAACATAAAATGCACACATAAATATTTAAACAAATAATAATCTAAATAGATAAATAAGCAAATAATTAAATAAAAATCATTTAATTACTTAATAAAATAGAGCCTATATTTCGGGTCGTGACATCATCATACTCAATACCATGAACTTTCCTATAACCTTTCGCTACAAGTCTAGCTTTGTAAGTATGCACCTTCCCATCCATGTCAGTCTTCTTCTTGAGGACCCATTTGCATCCTATGGTTTTTACACCTTTGGGCGCATCAATCAAATTCCAAACTTGATTATCTTGCATGGATTGCAATTCGGATTCCATGGCTCCAAGCCACTTGTCCGAATCAGGAGAAGACATCGCCTCTTGGTAGGAGGTCGGTTCATCATTCTCAATGATCTCCACCTCATTACTACCCGTTACGAGAAATCCATATCTCTCAGGCTCGGATCATAACCTACCAGATCTGCGAGTTACTTGTGTATTCTGAACAGGTTCCACAACTCCTTGTGGTTCTTGCTCTTGTTCCACTATTGGTTCAATGTTATTTTCTGGGTCTCGAATTTCTTCAAGATTTATTTTACTCCCACTGATTTCTATGGAGAGAAACTCTTTCTCTAGAAAGACACCAGTTCGGGCAACAAAAACTTTGTTGTCCGTTTGGTTGTAAAAGTAGTATCCTTTAGTTTCCTTAGGATATCCCACGAAATTATATTTATCAGATTTGTGTGCAAGTTTGTCTGAGACAAGTCTTTTGACAAAAGCTTCACAACCCCAAATCTTCATGAAAGATAGACAAGGCTTCTTTCCGCTCCACATCTCATATGGAGTCTTTTGAACCGATTTAGTTGGAACACGATTTAGTGTGAAAGCAGCGGTTTCTAGAGCGTAACCCCAAAAGGATAGTGGAAGATCAACTTGACTCATCATTGATCGAACCATGTCTAACAAAGTCCGGTTTCTCCTCTCGGACACACCATTCCATTGTGGTGTTCCGGGAGGAGTCAATTGTGAAATTATTCCACAATTCTTTAGATGATCATCAAATTCATGACTCAAGTATTCTCCATCTCGATCTGATCGTAGTGCCTTAATACTTTTGCCAAGTTGTTTTTCTACTTCATTTTGAAATATTCTAAATATCTCAAATGCTTCACTTTTATGTTTCATTAGGTAAACATACCCAAATCTACTATAATCATCAGTGAAGGTTATGAAGTATTGAAATCCTCCCCTAGCATTGCTACTTAATGGTACGCATACATCGGAATGTATCAACCCCAATAAGTCGCTTGCCCTTTCACCTAGCTTGGTAAAAGGTGTCTTAGTCATTTTTCCAAGAAGACACGACTCGCAAGTATCATATGACTCAAGGTCACATGAACCCAAAAGACCGTCCCCATGGAGTTTTGAGATACGCTTCTCATTAATATGACCAAGATGGCAATGCCACAAATAAGTATGATTTACATCATTAGGTTTAGATTTCTTATTTACATGATAGACATTGTTATTATTTTCATTCTTGACATCCAAGATATAAAGGCCATTAAATGAATTAGCAATACCATAAAGCACATCATTTAAATAAATAGAAAATCTCTTATTCTCAATAAGAAATTTAAAACCTTCATTATCCAAACAAGAAATTGAAATAATATTTCTACTTAAATCCGGTACATAATAGCAATTGTTCAAAACAAGTATTAGACCGGAAGGTAAAGTGACTTCGTAAGTCCCTACGGCTAATGCAGCAACTCTTGCTCCATTCCCCACACGTAGGTCTACTTCACCATCTTTAAGCAGTCTCCTATTCTTTAGTCCCTGCACATTTAGACAAATATGAGAACCACATCCGGTATCCAATACCCAAGAATAAGTGGTAGAAAGGAGAATATCTATCATATAGATACCTGAAGTCGACGCAACCTTGCTGCCCTTCTTCTTCTTTTGCTCTTCCAAGAAAGCCTTGCAATTACGTTTCCAATGACCAATTTCTTGGCAATGGAAACAGATTGCATCCTTTTGTGAATCGGGTTTTGCCTCAGAAGCTTTGGCAACCTTTGCCTTGCTTATCTTGGGTTTG
Source organism: Campanula takesimana (assembly GCA_026119855.1). Lineage (NCBI taxonomy): Eukaryota > Viridiplantae > Streptophyta > Magnoliopsida > Asterales > Campanulaceae > Campanula > Campanula takesimana. The sequence continues at coordinate 816,242 of JAOWBW010000551.1, forward strand.
ACAACGTTCTTACCCTTTCCTTTGGCACTAGCCTTTTTCCCATCATGAACCAAGAGCACAGGAGAACCTTTCTCCACAATCTTCATCTCCGCAGTCTTAAGCATATTATGCAACTCGGAGAGATTCTTATCCATTCCATGCATGTTATAATTCATCACAAACTGATTATAACACTTTGGCAATGAATTAAGAATGAGATCCGTGGCTAGCTCCAATGGGATTGGATAGCCAAGTTTCTCAAGATGCTCTACATAGCCTTTCATTTTAAGCATGTGAGGACTCACTTGTTGCCCTTCACTCATTTTGCAAGAAGTGAATGCAACAATGGTCTTGTACCTCTCTTGCCTATCTTGCTCTTAAAACATGTCTCTTAACTCCACGCCTATCTCATAGGCTTCCAAATGTTCCAAACTTTGTTGGAGTTTTGAGCACATAGTAGCAAGCATGAGACAACTTACATCTCTAGAATCATTACGATGTTTCTTGTAATTGTCTCTTTCTGCCCTAGGGGCAGTGGCTTCTGGTTCTGCAGGAAGAGGCCCATCGAGAATGTACAACTTATCTTCTTGCCATAGAACAATTCTTAGGATACGGATCCAATCCATAAAGTTAGTACCATTATCTTGGAGCTTATCCTTCTCAAGGATCGATCACAACGAAATTGATTGAGTGCTGTTAGTCATTATCTACAATTATGCAAAATTTCCAAAATTTAATAAGTACCAAGTTCATTAAAGAAATAAATAAAGTATTTTTCCAAAAAATACTCCCACTAAATTATACAACCTTCTTATACATCCAATGTATAATATAATTCAAATGGGTTAAGATCCAACTTTAATTTAATTTCAAGTACGCTTTGGCGCACCGCTCAAAATCAAATTAATTAGGTAGACAACTCTTGTCAATCATATCTCATATGACTCTTACATCCTTTTATGAGATTCTTTAAGAAATCCAATTTCAAAAAGCATGTTAAATTTCATCTTTTCCTAGGCCCAAAACTGTTTTGACGCCTAATTAAGTCCAACCATTTTAAACGCATAGGAAACTCTTATTCACTCATCTTGCTCATACATGAATAAAATCAATGCACCTCGCTTTGGTGAGCCCACATAAAATTACCTATGTACAAACAAGTGTTTTAATCATGGCATGGCTAAAAGACTTAAAACTTTTCTTGAAGGTTTATCACATATAGCATTCAACACATTTATGAGCACATAATATAAACAAGTTACGCATCAAGTTTAGCTACTAAATTAATCTCTATTAATTTAAGTATAATATTTATGTGTCATTAGTTTCTCTATAATTATGAGGATGAGACTCTTTGAACTTTGGTTATCATCTTCCAAATCAAGACAACAAGAAGTGCGGCCGAAACTAAGCCATAAGGCATCCACAATTCCGCACTAATTCAAGAAACCAAGAAAGTAGTCCATGTGGCCGAAACTAAGCAATAGATGGTCTCGATGAACGTAGGCCAATTGCATCCACAATTCAACATGGATCTCCAATCTTTGAATCAAGAACTTTGTTTCTCAATTTTAGTAATTATGAACTCTTCATAATTCTAAATTCGTTTTATCTTTGAAACTTTGATTGCGATCAAGTTTGGGAAACACAATCTCGATGAACGTAGATTAGCCATCCAACCTTGAACCAATCTTAGAATCACAAGACTAAAACAAATAGGAAATTTAAACCCAAGATCCACACCCAAAACCCAAACCCCACCCCCGCGCCAAACCCTAGGTCCGGCCGGGTCAAGGCATGGGTCCGGTCGGACCCTTCCAAAAAATCCAATTTTTTAAAGTTCCAAAATTTATTTCAAAATTGTTTTCCCGATTCAATTAGGATTTGGTGTTCTTGGTGATCCAATCACCATGATCATCAAAACCTTGAATAAACAATTTATTCTTGAATCCCTAGAATATCAAAACTTTGATCCAATCAAAAATTGATAATCCAAACAATTTTAAATCCACCATAATTTTTATTGCGATTGAATAGTGCGATTAAAGTTTCTAAAACAATAAACCACATAAAATCATATAACACATAAACATCATAATCTAATATTCATAACATGCTAGGCACATAAATAATTTATATACACACAACATGATCTTAGTATTGAAATAATCAACATGAACGGGGCTCTGATACTACTGTTGGGTTTCGGAGTAACATGCGCAGCGGAAAATAGCATGTAAAATTTTAATGAAACCCAAAGCCCATAGATCCATTCATATGATTAAATCAAATACTTGCAATTTGATTACTACAAAACTAACCCTTGATGACTTTGATTATAGCCTTTGATCTTGGTGGAGACTTGAAGCTTGATCACGAAGTAAGAACACGAACTTTGAAGATGATAAGCTTCACCCTCTAGCGGTATGCACATCACGAATGGATATCAAGGAGCTTCTTGATCTTGGTTGCTAGACCAAAATTGTGAAACACGTTTTCACAATTGATATGAACTATATGGAATATTATTTGTGTATAATTTTGTTCTTCAATCTAGGATCTCTTAGAACAAAATAATTCTCTCTCAAACTCTTTGGAGGCTTGCACAAAAATATGTATTGATTCTGGCCAAATTAGGGTTGTTTATATACAAGTTAGACCTATTCCAAATAGGTAACTTGTGTCTAAACCCGCAAGGAATCGTAATTAGGAAAGTCCAAGACCTGTCGAAAATCTGTTTCCAAATTGAATCAGGAAACCAATCCCGACAAACTGTGCGGCCGCCCAAGATATTCTGTGCGGTCGCACACTTGCTCCAGTCTCCCTTAATTTCCAAAATCCCTCAATGGTCCTTCATCCCAATATTCCAATATAGTCCTTTTTAGGATTCGTTCTATTGTGTGTGACCCTCTAGGATTATACCAAGTTGGCAATGGGTTCAAACATAAAACCATAAGATATGATTAGGTTCTAGCAAACCGTATTACCTACCCAAATAGTATAACTAGATACAAGTTCGCATTCCATTTAGAATATGTCACAATCCTTTTGTCCACGATGTCATTGAACACAAGTCATGGTCAACAAGTCAACTTGTCTTTGTTCAATACTTTCTTGATTCCGAATATGTTGATAATCCAAACGACATTGATCTAATCAATTCATTTGAGTCCGGCCGAACATTTTCATCAACATTATTCCTACGAGAGGCCTAAGATTGACATCTCTCCGAGGAGGGACAAATCCATTTAGCTTATTATTCTTCCCTACGTGAATTCGATTATGCCAATCATATCCTTTATAACTACCCGGTTAAAGGTAGCGTTTGAATATGTCAAACATAATGTTCATCAAGTGGAAGACTATAATAACTTCATGTCTAAGGATTCAAATGACATAACTAATATGAGATATATGTACGAAATAGACCATGACATAAATCTCATACAGTGGGTCATGTCCAGTACCTTGTTCCAAACAAGTACCCATAAATCTAACATGATCATCCCATGATCATTTAGCCTTTATATTAGTGCTTAACAAGTACTAGGGACAGATATTATTATAAGTAAACATGAACAACAATAATAATCAAAACATCTCTTTATTAATATGAAATAAATGATAACAATTACAACGTTTATTAAACGTGCCTAGGGCACCACTACCAACAGTAATCTCGTAGTCTTGAGATAGGGATGCTAAAGATGTTATGGTTTCTTAGGCTTTAGATTATACCTTGGTGATAACATGGGTTGTCTAGACTTACGGGCTAGGGATTGGAGTTCGTTAGGTATGAGGGGAGTATCGTATCCTAGACTTAGTGCTAGGGCTTGGAGAGGTTGAGGTTAATGATTGTGAATTTCATAGATTTCAAGACTAGGGTTTAGATATATCCTAGGCTTTAAGGCTAAGGTTCGAAGATATCCTAGGCTTCAAGGCTAGTGTTTGGAGATATCCTAGGCTTCAAGGCTAGGGTTTGGAGTTATGGTAGGTTTAGAGGTTGCAAAGGTGTTGAGGCTGGGAGTTATAAAGGTTGTGTCTTCATAGGATTGAGACTGGGGATTGCTAAGATTGATGCTAGGGTTCACCATTTTCTGGGATTGGTGACTATGGCTTGGACATGAACGTTGTAACCTAGGCTTTAAGCTGGGATTTAAGACTAGGGATTGTAAGCTTCCTATATTTTGAGGGTAAGGTGTAGGAATTTCCTAGGTCTAGGACTAGGGTTTGAAGGGAATGTTGAATCCTAGGCTCGATGCTAGGGTTTAGAGAGGATAATGTGGTTTCCTAGGCTTGAGGCTAGGGTTTGGAGAGAATGCGACTTCCTAGGCTCGAGGCTAGGGTTTGGAACGAATGCGACTTCCTAGTCTCACAGCTAGGGTTTTGACAAGGATGCGACTTCCTAGGCTTGAGGCTAGGGTTTGGAGCGAATGCGACTTCCTAGGCTCACTGCTAGGGTTTGATGAGGATGAGACTTCCTAGGCTTGAGGCTAGGGTTTGGAGAGAAAGCGACTTCCTAGGCTTGAGGCTAGGGTTTGGAGATCGGAAGTGTTTAAAGGTTGGTATTGGTTTAGACTAATCAAGTTTGAGGTCTAAGAGTGTTATGGTTTGGGGCAGGTGAGCTTGATACCTCAAGGATGGGTAGGCTCGATAGGTTAGACCTAGGCTTGAGTAAACCATACTAGAGTGCTAGGGTTTAGCTAGGGTAAGACTCAGACAGGTGCTAAGGAGATCGAGGCCTAATGGAATGGCAGGTGTGAGGTTCAACAGCTCTTGAAGGCTAGACAGGGTAGCCTTGGGACATAAGGTTTTCAAGCGGGTGAGTCTTTTGTCCGAAAGGGTCGCATTATGGGTCAAAACCAGGAAGGTTTGAGGTCGGCCAAGGAGCAATGGATTGGGATTTGGCTGATCCTAGTACCTAACGGGTTAAGGGTTCATGGTAGACATGGCGGGTTTGGAACCTGAAATGTTGAGAGTTTAGTCTAGGTTCAAGCCTTAGGTGCGAGAATGAATTTAGATATATGATTATATTGGCGCTTAGGATAGGAATTGAGTCTAAAAGACTTTGCTCGAGTACAATAGGTACCTAATAGGATTGGGTATGCTTAGGACCTAATTTTGTCTTAAAGGTCATGCGCGTGACCAAGCTCATTTGGCAATTGCGAAGGTAGGTTTGGGATGGGACCAAAGGTGTTAGGGACACATGTTTTGACCGGATTTTTTTTGAGATCTTTATGGCATGGCATGGTACGTGGGAAATCCAATGTGTTTTGAGCAGGTTCGAGGTTTGGACTCGTTGGGGGAGCGAGTTTTAAGATCCATGGAGTTTAAGGAGAGGATCGTATAGGTTCGAGGCTTGGACTCGACTTGGATTAAGTAGGTTAGAGACCTAAGGGGTTGAAGGTCAGACTAGGTAGTCTCTCGAGGCTAATGGGTGACACCAAGTTGGTAGAGGGGTTTAGGCTCAGGAGGTATGGACGGCATGGATTTAGTTGGTCGGACCTAGCAGGTTTGGGAACTAAAGAGTTTTAAGGGTCGAGATCTAAGGTTATATACCTAGAAGGTAGACAGCCTTGTGATCTAAAAGGGTTTAGGAGTTGAGACCTAAGGTGTGGATTAAATATATCAGGGACCTAAAAGGTAAGGGTTTAGTGGACTCGGATAGGCTTGGGATCAAAGGGATCGTTCAACAGGTTATACTGGGTAGCCTCAAGAGGTTGGACCTAAGAGGATAAGAGAGCCATGGCTTAGACAGGGTAAGAACGAGTATGTGTTGGTAGGTTTGAGATTTAAGAGATCGGGTAGGCTTGGGATCGGTAGGTTTGGGACCTAATGGGTCACTCAAAGTATTTGTCTTTGGTAGACCAGCTTAAGGTTTGAGGTTTTGGATAGGGACGGTTTAAGGCCTAAGGAGTCACGCTAAGAACTTGTGGAGGGTCGAGCTAAGGAGATATGGTGTAACCTAGGTAAGACTCACCGGGTAGGCTCGGGACCTAAGGGGTTACGGTGTAACCTAGGTAAGACTGACCGGGTAGGCTCGGGACCTAAGGTTTTGAATTAGGTAGTTTGGGACCTAGAGAGTTTGAGGGTTTAGTCCCATGGGTTCCCTAAAGTGTGGGAGATAGGGTAAAGGACCGAGTCAACTTTGAGAATCACATAGATGGGTCCTAGACGGACCGAGGATGTCTTTACAATTTTTGTGGAGACCGAGAGCAAGGGTTTATAAACAAAGTATCGGGGAAGAGAAAACTTTTGAAAGTGTTATGATTTTGTAAAGATGCCTCATAATTAATTACGATTCTAACAAATTCAAAGAGTTTGTTATGTGCCGAGTTTGACGATGAGGGATGCCCTTCTGCTAAGTATATCCTTGTTGAAGCCTCGGTATTTTCTGAGAAACCACATAGTCGACCCATTCTGTTGGGGATTCTCTAGTTTGGTGAGCAGGTATCCTCCCTCTTTAGAAAATTCGACGTCGAGCTTGATGATGAGGGGTGCTCTTCTTCTAAGTACGTACTTGTTTGAAGCCCCGGTATTCTTTGGGAAACTACATAGTCAGTCCTTTTTTCTTAGGGAAGCCCCAGTTTGATGAGGGCGTAGAGCGGGGTATCCTACCTCCTTTAAGGCACACCCTTTTTTCTACCTAGACCGCCCTTGCGGGTTTTCAATCTAGCGGGCATCTCTTTTGCGTCGTTTTTTTTTTGTTTTTTGTTTGAAATCATTCAGTCGACTCAAAAAAAGGAAAAAGAATTGTTTGAAAACATGCAGGGGCATTTTAGAGAGAGAAAGAGAGAGAGAGAGAGAGAGAGAGAGAGAGAGAGAGAGCGAGAGTGCTCGTATATCGACTCTTTGGCCAACTATGAGAGGTACATGTATCATTGGAAGGAATCCCCTGCTTGACAGAAAGTAAGTGTTTGGCTCTTCCTAGATTGTAGAAAAGAAGACTTGTGAGACATTTGAAAATTGTTTTATTCAAGATTCTCATTTGATTGCTCGAGAATGGACCGCGTTGATTGATTAATGAGTTCTGGTTAATGGGAACACAAGTAGCCTCAAAATAATAAATGTTTTGATCAATTGTGAGTGAAGAAACCAGAAGTTTTTAAATATGGAGGAAGAGAGAAGAGAAAGAAGATTGACTACGAGGTGGGTTGTGTATATTTTGGACCGAACCCAGAGGTTTCCTATGTTCTCTTCAAGGTGAGAAGATCAGGTCCGCGTAGTTCGGGGAGAACCAGTTGATAATTGTTAATACTCGATCTGAAGTTAGAGGACTTCTTAGACGTTTAGGAGCCTCCGAGGACCTTTTAGGTAATAGAAACCTGACAGGGACTTATCCGACAGCTTTCCAGAGTTCTAGTTGGATGAAATCAGTTTTAGGCCGAATTCTATCAGGATAATGGACTAATCCCGAGAACAAACTGATAAGGATTCACTGAGATCTAGATAACCACTCAATCCGGAAAGACTGGCCACACGGCCAGTCATGACGTTCCGCGCGGCCACTTCTACCAGGCCCAAATCCCTATAAATAGATGCCTCCAGCTCCAGAGATGAAAGAGGAATTCATTCTATGAGTTTTCGAGTCAAAGCTGACGGGAAAACTCTTAGTTTAAGCCTTTTCGGCACCCTCGAAGCCTCTTCGAATCTTCAAGAAGCTTCAATCATAGTTCTTGCCGATCAAGGTAAGTCCTCTTACTTTTCTTATTATGTTCTTGTTATGTTCTTAGGATAGATCTATATTATGCATGTTTTCACTATGTTTATGCATCCATATTCATATGTTCTTCATGTTTTCTTCATGTTCTTAGTCTAAATTCATAATATATGCCATGACTAGGGTAGCGATCTTCATGTTTATGTGTTCATTCATATGTATTCATGATGTTCTTATTATTATGCTAGATCTAAGTCTTATACATTCATAATATGTTAGATCTAGGATTGTAATCCTTATTCATGTGCACATGCCATAGCCTATGATGATCCTAGGGTTTCATCAAACCCTAACACGATCTAGGACCTACTTCTAACCCTAATCTTCCCCCTCTATATGCATGATCCCGCTTCATCTCTCCCCATTCTAATTCATCAATGAACTACACCGACCTGAGCTTCTCATGATGAGAAGAATGTAGGCAATCTTTGGATCCGGTCTCAATCACTAACACACACACACACACACATTGATCATGATTGAAAGACCGATTCGTCGGGCAATAGGAGTGATAACATGAATATTCTTCTTCTATTGTAATTTGACCCCCGAACCCTATTATTCTCACAAATGGTTTTCTCAATGTTTTAACAACAAATAAAACAATGTGGCGACTCTCGATCTCCATCTCACATATTCACAGTGGCGACTCTACTGGTTAACTTGTTTTTGAAAACCTTTTTCAAAACTTAAGAAGGTCTAACTTTCATTAACCTCGTGATTTTGTGTGTGTTCTAATTGCCCCGCGCACCCCTTTTCTGCAAATCTGTTTCTAACAACTTCCTGAAGGTTTATGTGTTTATAGCATGCTTTAAATGTTCTAGATCTGCTCTAATTGTGTTTGATTCATGCTTAAATACTGTTACTATGAATTGTTATGCTAGTAGACTTCTCTCCTGCATTGCATTCCTAAAAATACGTAATCAAATGGCTCACTACCACTAGTCCGTGTCACACTGCACACCCTACTGGATACTCCGCTGAGTGCACAGATTTTGGTGATCCTGTTGCCTCTATCTTCGTGGCACCCAGGCTATCTAACTCACCGTCTTCACTTGTGAAGCGGTTGAGGTTAATCCTTGTTCGTTTCTAAACCATGCACCTTGATCGAGTTAAGAACACTTATCAAAAAACAAGTAACCTTAACTAAAATCATTCATCATGTTGCGTGTGTCTACCCTAGATCAACTCTAGTCGACTTTCAACCCGTCTAGGTCAACCTAGTCAAACCTAGATCAACTCTAGTCAAACCTTAGACCCGTCTAAGTCAACCCGTCTAGGTCAACCTAGTCTACCCTAGATCAACTCTAGTCGACCTTCAACCCGTCTAGGTCAACCTAGTATACCCTAGATCAACTCTAGTCAACCCTCGACTCGTCTAGGTCAACCCTAGTTAACCTCTGACCTTCCTAGGTTAACTTACTCAATGCCATCCCGTCTAGGTAATACTTTGGCCAACTTTGGTCAAACCGACCTACCTCTAAGCCACCTAGGATTCCCCGTCATCTAGACCCATCTAGGACAACCTTTGACCTCTTATGTCAACTTCGACCCGCTTAGGTCAACCCTACCTCAACCAACTTAGGTTAACCCGTCTCCGACCCGTCTAGGTCAACCCGTCTCTGATCCGTCTAGGTAAATCCGTTTCCAACCCATCTAAGGTAATCCATCCTCGACCCATATAGGTCAAACCGCCGCCTTGACCAATCTAGGTCAATCCTTCATCCTGACCCCACCTTTAGTCAAGCTAGCCGATCTTAGACGAACTACCTCTTGGCCTCCCATGTCAAACCTTACTCGACTTCAAGTCAAGAAAACCACCTTACCTAGGGTCCCTCCACCTATACCTAACCAAGGACCGAGTCATCTCTCCTTCTTTTCGACCTCTACGGTCATCTTTTAAATACATATTATTTTCAAAATATCACCGACCTCCCGCGGTCACTCCCTCACTCATTATATTAAACCCGAACTACGGTGACCTGAGCTTCTCACATCGAGAGGAACGTAGGCAGCTCCGGCCCGGTCAAACTTTTGGTCTTTTCATTCAAAGAACATTTCAAAATACGGAGATCGAGTATTTTTATAAAAATGATTTTATAACGATGCCTTGTCATTAATTACGAGTCTAATTTAATTCAAAGACTTAACTTCTCCACCACCACTACAGAATCCTGCATCATGTTTGCCGAAGGGATCAACACAGTCACAACCGTCGCTACCACCCAAGATCTCGAGACAACTCTCTACTCCAACAATGTCCTCAATGAACAAATGGCCCACTTTAACACCATTCTCAATGAACAAGCGGTCCATCTTAACACTTCTCTCAACAAACAGAAAACCTTCTATGAGACTATCCTCGACAAGCAAGCGGCCCACTATGAGACTATCTTCAAGGAACAAGCAACCCTCTCCCGAACTCTTCTCGATGAACAAGAAGCCTTCTTCGAGACTATTCTCCTCAAGCGAACAGACCACTTCCAGAAGGTGGTGTACAAAGCTCTAAAGGACACCGAGGAACATCTCCGATCCGACATCTATGGCATCTACGAGTACCTTAACCGCACTCTCCCTCATGCTCAGTTTCGACACCCATACGCTCCTCAAATGTATGGGCCACCACCACAAACTTTCCCCATTGGGATGCTTCCTATGGCTACTCATCAACAAGGAATACCGGTGCCTAGACCACCCTCCAAGATGGTTTGTGACAAAAAGGACGAGCGCGAGTTCGATGATTTGGGTATACCATTAGACAAATGCTTCGAAGGTCTAGTTCAGCCGGAAAGTTATCTCCTCTCCTCGACTTCAAGCCAATCGGTGTAAGACCAGACTTGGATCCCTCCAAATATTGCAAGTATCACCAATACGTTGGACATGACATCGAGAATTGCCTCCATCTGAAGAGAAAGATCCAAAGCCTCATCGATAGTGGAGCCATCATCCGTCAAAGGAACACATGGGCATAAGCAAAGTCAAAGCAAGCAAGAAGTTACACTGGGGCTACCTCCTTCTAAAAATAAAAATAAAAAAAAGTCTTTCAGTCTTCGTAGGTTCTAAAGAGTCTTTTAGTCAAAGTCCACTTCGAACATTAGTCTTTTACTTTTTACTAGAAAAAGTCCACTCCGGACAATAGTTAGATTGTTAAAGTCCACCTCGGACTAGTTAATTTGAGTCTTTAGTCGCAATAAAAGTGTCTTTATTTCTTTTCTCTCTAGACTTGAGACATAATCTCGCTTATATACATCAACTCCATGAAAATTGTATTAATCTTAATTGACAATTGATTGCTATATCTTTATATGACGAATTAATCTCAAATATATTTGTTAATGAAGACTCATTAAAAGGTAAATGGACCCACAAACCATCATACATAATTAAATAAACAATTAGTCTCAAAATAACAAACGCTTTGATCAAACGAATTGTTTTCTCTTTTCTATTCGTCCTCTCTATACCTACCCTCGTATACAACTTGTGTACACCCACGGTGTGCACCCTATATATATATATACTCCTTGTACACCCACTGTGTGCACCCTCTAAATACTCCTCATATACGCTTCCATCTTCCCACGAAGGAGACGACGACTGCAGAGATGCTCACCATTGAAGAAGTGTCAACACAATCACAAAGGCTGTCCTTTCCCACCGCGACTACAACATGACGATGCACTGGGCTGTCTGTCCTCCTCGACGATGTCAAAAAAATGCAAGGGGCTGTTCAAACCTCCTCCACGAGTTCTACCTCCCAAAGACGAAAGCGAACTAGGGACTCACCTTTCCGAACGTTTCAATATGTAAATGTATATATATATATAAAAAATAAATAGAAAGCTCGCTAGGTCGAAACCCACAACGGGCGGCTTAGGCAAAAATTAGAGCAAAGGCACAAAAAAAGAAGCCCGCTAGGTTGAAAACCCGCAAGGGCGGCCTAGGCAAAAATAAGGGTGTGCGCAAAAATAAATCAAACAAAGAAAAATAGAAGGGGCTATCATCATAAGAAAAGCGAAAGTCCCACTTTCTTTTCATTTCTTATTTTCTATTTTTCTTCATTTTCAAAGGAGTTCAATTCAACTCGACGGCAGCAGTCCAAAGCTACGACTACAAATGACAAAGCGGTACAAAGCAACAAACAACAACGGAGCATACCACCACTCAAACCCGGTATCAATCATTAAACCGGATCATCCTCGAACTACGCGGACCTGAGCCTCTCACACCAAGAGGAACGTAGGCAACCTCATGGTCCGGTCCACAAAATATATACAACCCACCTCGAGCCAACTTTCATTCTTTTCCCGCTTCCCCATACACTACAATTTCTATTCTCTTTCTCAATTAATCAAGGCGTTTATTATTTCGAGACTACTTGTCTAAAACATAATCATAAGATACATAACTAGTCAACGAGGTCCATTCTCGAGCAATCAAAAGACAATTCTGAATAAAATAATTTTCAAATGTCTCGACAAGTCTTCTATTCTACAATCTAGGAAATAGATAAACACTTACTTTCTGTCAAGCAGGGGCTTCCTTCCTTTTATACACATACTTCCCGTAACGTCTAAATACGAGAAGTTCATCTCTTCTTCTCCCTCTCTCTTCTCTCACCATAACAAAAAGGCTCCTGCAAGTCGTTCGTACAATACTGTCTTTTTATTTTATTTCAAGTCGACTGAAAATAAAAAAAAGATAAAAAAAAATGACGCTAAAAGAATATACCCATCTAGATTGAAGGTCCTAAACCCTGAAAATTATAAATTAAAGGTCCTAAACCCTAAAAATCTCCAAAATTAATCTATAATTAAAGGTCCTAAACCCTAAAAAAATTATAAATTAAAGGTTGGAACCTCCGTAAGCCCTAACCCTTAAAATTAATCTATAAATTGAAGTTCCTAAACCCTAAAAATTATAAATTGAAGGTCGGAACCTCCGTAAGCCCTAATCCTTAAAATTAATCTATAATTGAAGGTCCTAAACCCTAAAAAAATTATAAATTAAAGGTCGGAACCTCCGTAAGCCATAGTCCTTAAAATTAATCTATAATTAAAGGTCCTAAACCCTAAAAATTATAAATTAAAGGTCGGAACCTCCATAAGACCTAATCCTTAAAATTAATCTATAATTAAAAGTCTTAAACCCTAAAAATTATAAATTAAAGGTCGGAACCTCCGTAAACCCTAATTCTCCAAAATATATTGATTACGTGCGCTCTATAGGAAGTTAGAATTCATCCCTATTTCCGTTCTCGATTCTTTAAAACTTCTTATCGCACCGTGCGTATGGCCTTCCCTCCTTTCCCTAGTAGGCTCCACGCAACTTTATTGCTTACGAATGCTTGATTATCCCCAGCGAAAGACGGCATCTCGTTTCGTCCTTTCCCCGCAGATCTCGAACTACGATTGGCTTGGTTCTCTTTGGATACGTAGGTAGCCTAACATAGGTTCAGCCGCTTGACCAACCTAGTCACCTTCTTATCTTTCTCTCCCACGATTTGGAACTCATGTTTTAGATTGGTTCCTTCTCTCAATCGACGACCCTCCATGCCTTGCAAGAAGCGTCGCCGAGGGGATACTGTTAGTACCCGATCTGAAGTTAAAGGACTTTTTATACGTTTAGGAGCCTCTGAGGACCTTTTAGGTAATAGAAACCTGACAGGGACTTATCCGATAGCTTTTCAGAGTTCTAGTTGGACGAAATCAGTTCTAGGCCGAATTCTATCAGGATAATGGAATAATCCCGAGAACAAACTGATAAGGATTCACTGAGATCTAGATAACCACTCGATCCGGAAAGACTGGCCACGCGGCCAGTTATAACGTTCCGTGCGGGCACTTTTACCAGGCCTAAATCCCTATAAATAGGTGCCTCCAGCTCCAGAGATGAAAGAGGAATTCATTCTACGAGTTTCTGAGTTAAAGCTGACAGGAAAAATCTTAGTTTAAGCCTTTTAGGCACCCTCGAAGCCTCTTCAAATCTTCAAGAAGCTTCAATCATAGTTCTTGCCGATCAAGGTAAGTCCTCTTACTTTTCTTATTATGTTCTTGTTATGTTCTTAGGCTAGATCTATATTATGAATGTTTTCACTATGTTTATGCATCCATATTCATATGTTCTTCATGTGTTCTTCATGTTCTTATTCTAAATTCATAATATATGCCATGACTAGGGTAGCGATCTTCATGTTTATGTGTTCATTCATATGTATTCATGATGTTCTTATTATTATGCTAGATCTAAGTCTTATACATTCATAATATGTTAGATCTAGGATTGTAATCCTTATTCATGTGCACATGCCATAGCCTATGATGATCCTAGGGTTTCATCAAACCCTAACACGATCTAGGAACTACCTCTAACCCTAATCTTCCCCTTCTATATGCATGATCCCGCTTTATCTCTCCCCATTCTAATTCATCAATGAACTACACCGACCTGAGCTTCTCATGATGAGAAGAATGTAGGCAATCTTCAGATCTGGTCTCAATCACTAATGCACACACACACATTGATCATGATAAAAAGACCGATTCGTTGGGCAATAGGAGTGATAACATGAATATTCTTCTTCTATTGTAATTTGACCCCCAAACCCTATTATTCTCACAAATGGTTTTCTCAATGTTTTAACAACAAATAAAACAACGTGGTGACTCTCGATTTCCATCTCACGTATTCACAATAATGTAGCCGGGTTTGAGTTTAGGGGTGTGAGGTACATTTAACAGAGGTTAGTTGTTCCTTATTGAGGTGGGATACTCCGTTTTTGGCCATTGAGGTTGATTGCCCCATTGTAGCTCATTGCGGTGGATTGCTCCATTGTAATTGTTGTAGTGGATTGCTCCATTGTAGTTGTTATGGGCTGTTGCTGCCGTGTTAATCTTCTTTGTAGGGAAAGAAAGAAAAATAGAACATTTGAAGTGAAAAGAAAATGGGACTTTTACTTTTCTATGGTGATAACCCCTTCTATTTTTCTTGTCTTTTTTTATTTTATCTCTTTATGCACACCCTTGTTTTTGCCTAGGCCGCCCTTTCAGGTTTTCAACCTAGCAGGCTTCTTTTTTGTGCAATGCTCTAATTTTTGCCTAGGTCATCTTTTTGTGTTTCAACCTAGCGAGCCTTTCTTTTTATATTTGTACATGAAACATTGGGCAAGACGAGCCCCTAGTTTGCTTTCACTTTTGCCGATTGCGAGGTAGCCTCCTTATAGTTCAAGAGGCCTTTCGCTGGAGGCATGTATTGTAGCCCCTTGATTTTCACCGTCAGAGCTCCATCGGATTGTCACGTGGCACCTTTGAATGGCATGAACAACTCTATGCATTTCTTGTACATTTGTGATGGAATACGGAAAGCCCCGGTGTATCGGCATGTAGTACTCATGAAGGGAACAAACAACCTCTTGAATTATGGCAACATGGATTCCTATATGATGATGATCAACCGCAGTCCACGTCTTCATCATGACCGTATGGAAAAGGGGTCTAATGGTGAGATGAGAGGCGTATGAGGGTAGTGTATGGGAGAAGGTGTATAGAGAGAGTGTACATGAAGGGTGTACACGGGGTGAGTGTATAGTTGGTATTATATAGATAGAGTGTTCATGGAGGGTGTACACAGGGGGAGTGTATATAGAGAGTGTATGGGGATAGAATGTAGAGAGAATAGAAAGTGATTCGTTCATCCCAATTGATCAAAGCATTTGTTATCTTGAGATTAATTGTCTACTTTGTTATGTGAATGGTTTGTGGGTCCATTTACCTTTTAATGAGTCGTCATTAATGAGTAAGATTAAGATAATTTCATCATATAAAGATATAGCAATCAAGTGAAAATGGTGAATAAGACAATTTTCATGGAATTGATTTATGCAAGATTATGTGTCTCAAGTCTAGAGAGAAGAAATAAAGACTCTTTTATCGGAACTAAAAGATTTAAACTGACTAGTCCGGGGGTGGACTTTTACTAAAGAAACAAAAATCGTCCAAGGTGGACTCTTGACCTAGGAAACTCTAAAACCTACGAGGACTGAATGATCCCCTCTTTTTTTAATTTTTATTTAATTTTTTTTATTTTTATTTAAAGGAGGTAGCCCCAATTTGCTCATTCTGAAATTCAACCATATTCCTTAGGCGCGTGGCGGTGTTGGTTTGAGTTGTAGGGATGTGGCCTCTTTGGATTGCTTCCCTTGTTAACACTGCAGGATTCCTCCTCATCAATGTGTACATCATCTTTAGTGTGTTGGGGTGATCTAAAGTGAATTGATGAGAGATTTTTTCTAGCATAGTCGGAGATCTCTTGTCGTTGATCCCAAACACCACCTTGGATTATCATGGCTAGCTCTTTGAGCTTCTCAGAGATGATTTGTCTCTCCTTTGAGTGATGGGTCTCTTGTTCCTCAAGTGCTTTGGCCATCTCCATCCTATGGCGCTTTTCTTGGGCTTCTAACGCTAAGTGAAATTCTTCGGAATGACGTCTGCTTCTTATGTCGAGGACCATCTTCAAGTCTTCTATGTGCCTTTTCTCTTGGAAGTCAAGTCTTTCGGCCACGCAGGCAAGGGCCATCTCGAAGTATTTTGATGACATGCAAGCGACTTAGGGTAGTGATTTGAGGCACATTAAACATTTTGCATTTAGTTAGGCTCATAATTAATGACAAGGCATCGTTATAAAATCACTTTTGGAAAAGAGTTGGTCTCCACATTTTCGAAAAGCATTTTAACAAAAATTTGAATGTTTGACCGGGCCAAAGTTGCCTACGTTCCCCTTACCATAAGGGAGAGGTCCCACACAATAAGAAGCTCAGGTCACCGTAGTTCAAGTCAAGTTAGACTTAAAAAAGAGGTGAGAGATTACCACAGGGGTCAATTTGGTAAAGTCTGGATATTTTCGAGATAAAGAGTGACTTTTGGGGATAAAACAGAGGGAGATGACTCGGTCCATGGTGAGGAAGACCTATAGGAGTTGGTTTTGACTTAATCGGGTCGGGTAGGTTTTGACCTAAGGTTTGACCTAAATAGGCCGAGAGGTGGTTCAAGCTAGAACGCGTCGATAATGGTGGGTTGACCTAGATGGGTGAAGGATATGTCGACCTAAATGGGAAGGGTTGGATTGACCTATATGGTGAATGGATCAAGGTAGCGGGTTGCGTATGGGATAATATAAGCGGGACAGACATGGTTTGACCTAGGCGGGTCAAATGTAGGTTGGTTGGTCTAGATGGTTGACCTAGACGGGTCAAATGCGAGTAGGCTGACCTATTCGGGTTGGTTGACCAAGGGAGGTTGGAGATTGACCTAGATAGATCCAAGATAGGTAAGTCGACCTAAGCGGGTCAAGGATTGACCTAGATGGGTCAAAGGTGAAGGGGTAGTTTTAACCTAAGACAGACAAGTTGACCTAGATGGGTCAAGGATGGTGTGCGGATCTAGACGGGTCGAGACGGGTTGACCTAGGTAGCTGAGGACAACGGTGGGTCAAGTATGATAAGTAATTACCTAGGTGGGTCAAGATAACGGTTTGACCTAAATGGGTCGAAGGTCAAAGGTAATTAGGGTTAACCTATGGGGTCAAAGGTTGACCTAAGAGGTCAAAAGTGGATAAGGTTGACCAAGGGGGTCAAGGGTTAACCTAAGAGGTCAAAGGTGATTGTGTTGACCCAGGGGGTCAAAGGTGATAAGGTTGACCTAGGGGGTTAAAGGTTGACCTAAGAGGTCAAAAGTGATTGGGTTGACCTAGGGGGTCAAAGGTTGATCTAAGAGGTCAAAGGTGATTGGGTTGACCTAGGGGGTCAAGGGTTGATAAGGTTGACCTAGGGGGTCAAAGGTTGACCTAAGAGGTTAAAGGTGATAAGGTTGACCTAGGGGGTCAAAGGTTGACCTAAGAGGTCAAAGGTGGATAAGGTTGACCTAGGGGGTCAAAGGTTGATAAGGTTGACCTAAGCAGGTCGAGATGAAGGGTAGACCCAAATAGATCACAATGATGGGTAGACCTAGATGTGTCAAACTAGACAAGATTTGATAGATGGCTCAAGGATGAGCAATGGACCTTTCGATAAGTGTACTAATCTCTATGTGTGGGTTGACACGGGTAGGATAAAGTCTCCCACCGCTCGCAAAGCGTACACGGTGAGTGGAGGAAACGAGTGTCTCGTAAGAGGACGATAATAGCACCACCAATTTCTGCACATCGAATGCTCCGAGGGTAATGAGGGTTTGTGCAGTACTGACACGGACTAGTGGTAGTTGTAAGTACCCGATCCGGATTACTATCCTTAAATAATCAAATTATAGAATTAAGGGGAAATTTGGGACTTAATTGGGTCATTATAATGTTCAAAGGGTATTTTAGGCATTAATTAAATTATTTTAGAAAGGGAGGGACCTTCTGGGATTTTCTAGAAAGCCAGGACCATTGGTTTCTTCCCCATAAAGCCCAAAACGGACTTTATGGGAATTTCCAAAAAATCGCCCAAAGGAAAAGAACGGTCGCACATCCCAGGTACGCTTTCTCCCGGAATCCAGCCGACAGACGCCACGTGGCCGCCCGTGATTCGCCCGACGGATCCGGCTTGTCCCCCGCGTGAGGTGCACGCGCCCGACAAGCCCCGCCTCTCGCCTTCCTGTTGTTCAAATAGATTCCTAGACACTAGAATTACTTAATCCCAATCATGTCTACACTTAGGATCCCCAATTTTATTAGAACCTATTTAGGTACCCTTAGGATTCTTTGTGACCTGCACAGGTGTCTTACATCTCTTCATACAAGGCAAACCAGCAAGAGGAAGCAAATCAACAGACTAGTAAACTAGTTGCCGATCAACTCTATTCTTAACATGCGACAAGTTGCCGATCAACTTGCTACACAAGTTGCCGATCAACTTGCTACACAAAGTTGCCGATCAACTCCATTCTCAACATGCCGATAAAGAAAGACAGACTGTACTGTCATTCAGGTTACATCGTTCCATCTTAAAGTCAACCTTGCTGATTGTCCCTGTCCTTTCATACTGTTTTATCAAAAAGTAGTTTACCTGCTCTGTAGTGATTACTGCGCCGTCTGACACATAGATACTTTTAGCTATACTCTGTCTTTACTTGCTTTTGCAGGTAACCGGTTGAGACAAAGGGGTCTTTACCCATCAGACTTTTTCAAGCATGCGTGTACTCCATATCTTCGCCATTAATGCTAAAGATATCGCATTTAATGCTCCTCAACTACCCAGCTGGATATTCAAATTGCAAGCCTTCTTCTACAAGACTCAAGACATTCACTCCTCTTATAAATAGTGGACTTGGAGCATTGAAGAAGGTTGGTGAAAATAGAGCATTGAAGAGAGTTGAATGTTTTTGAGTATTCATTAAAGACTCAAACATTCTATGTCCAGATAATCATTAGATCATTTAATAGGACATACACTTGTGCACCAACTCAAACAACATTGTTAGTATTCCCGAACTAGATCATTTAAGGAATACGTTGATTGAGTTATTCACACACCCACCTGAGTGAGATAAGTTCTTTTGAACTTGCCGCTCAAAAACACTTGGTCAGAAATTTGTTTTACGATTCATTATTTATCTCTAGAATTTAGTCTTTGTATCCGGCAAAGCCGTGCTTGTAATAGGCTAGGGATATTTAATAGTGCTCTTAACCCAAATCCAAGTTCTGACCAAACTTGGTAGAGGACGTAGCAGTATTTACACTGTGAACCTCTCCAAATACTTGTGTCCCCTGTTATTTACATTCTCCCTGCCGGTTGGAACTCTATCACCGGCAGATCGCATTGTTCTTGCTGTTTCATCATTATTTCCATTAACCAATCTCTTGAAACTGCATTGAACTTTTGGAAACAACTTTGAGTAAAACCAAGCTCTCAAAACCTTTTATACACTGATTTTTTGTGAGTTAAACTAAGTCATATTTTACCCGCTGCGCTTACTGATAATAGTTTGCAAACTGATAAGTGACTTTGAATTTATAAAGTGTCTCTTCCAAAAAGTTTTAATTAGGCTATTCACCCCCTCTCTAGCCTATTTTCCTACCAATTGGGCCTAACAATTGGTATCAGAGCTTGGAATTTTGAAAGAAATTTCCAAGCTTTGCAGCTTGTATTGCCGATACCATGGCAGGAAAAATCATGCAGTTGTTCAACATCACTACCATTCCGTTGTTGAACGTCAATGAGTTTGGTGTCTGGAAATCTCGTATGATAAATTATATGAACTCAATCGACGACCGGTTAATGCAAGTAATAGAAGGTGGTCCAATCATTCCTCTAAAGGTCTCAACCACCTACTGACCAATTCCCTACACTCTGCTGACTGCTCATGCTGATCAAGACACTGAACAAGAAACGCATGTTCAAGTTGATGAAACCTTGATTGAAAAACCTAGAGAAGAATGGACTGATGAAGACAAACTTTCAGTTGCTTTAGATGGAAAGGCGTGCCACATTATCTCATGTGGATTGGACGACAAGCAATATAAACTGATTGACTTGTGCTCCACGGCTCAACAATGCTGGAACAAACTCCTTGCATACTTTGAAGGAGATGAGCAGGTGAAAGACAACAGACTCTACGACTGCATTGCTGAGTTTGAATCTTTCAAGAAACTAGATGGTGAATCTCTCAGAAGTGCCTACGACAGATTCTGCGAGGTAACTAATTTATGTGCTTCATTAGGTAAAGTGTATACTATGAAAGATCTTAATATTCATTTTCTAAGCTCTTTAGGAAATGAGTATCATACTAAGGTCACTGCTGTTAGAGAAGTTAGAGACTTAAACAAGACCTCTATTCAGAATCTTGTGTCTAGTCTGTTCTTGTATGAGAGAGAACTGCAAAAACTTAACGTTCTCGATAAAAATTTCAAAAACTTGTCTCTATCAGCTCAATCTCAGGTATCCTTTCCTTCAACCAAATTCACTCCTATAGATCCCCATCAAACACCCTGCTGTTCAAAAACCTCAGAAACACCTTCAGAACAAACAATGGAAGAATACGAATTTGCCGCCTTCGCCAGAAACTACAAGAGGTTCAAAGACTTCAAAAGGATTCAAAAAGAAAGTCACCAGCAACAAAAATCCTTTACACCACCATTTCAAAAATCAGCAAGCTACAACAAACCAAGTACCAGTGCTACCGATGGCAAAAATAGCAAAGGTGATCTTGTCTGCTTCAATTGCAGAAAACCTGGTCACTTTGCTTCAAAATGTCCTCAGCCAAAGTATGAATACGTGAGGAAATCAGTAAACAAGAGATATCCAAAGTCTCGAAGTTATGTTGCCGATGATAGCACAGAAAAAGCCTTGCCGGTCTGGTGTGAAACTGATTCAGACGAAGATGCCGATGAAGATGTAGATGACGATGTAAGTTTCGTTGCATTAGATTCAGATGATGCCGATCTTTCATCCTTGCCGACTCCAATCTACCGAGATCCCTCGCCGCCAAAGACTCCAGTCAAAGAAGTACCAACTGGAAGAGTTCAATCATACTTCAAGGAAGTAAGCATCAAAGCAGAAAACCCAATAGGATACAAGGTTCATCAAGTGGGAACTTCACTCTATGGACAGTGTAACTCTTCTCACTTCAATGCTTCTAAAACAAAATCCTTGCCGATGACAAGAAAATTCTCTTTCACCGAACATCCCAATATTGCCAAAAGCCTTTCGAAACCCATCTCTTCCCTACCTGACTTCTCACCTGAACCCATTCTCTCTACTCCAAAAGATTCAGTCGACCCTCTTCCAGAATTATCTAAGGCTGAGATGGTAGAGACAATGATGAACTTTTTATTGATTATGAGAACTGAGTAGCGTTCATAAAGTGATGGCTGCTGATTTCAAAAGAATTTCTAACGAAAATAGCTCGCTTATGTCTGAACTTTCAGTTCTCAAAGGACACGAGCTTGAGTCTATTTCTCTAAAGAAAGAAAACCTGGATCTCAAAACCAAGTAGCAGTATTGATAGCTCAGATCGAAGATCTTGTGAAAAGAAACAATCATCTCTCAAGGATTGTTGATTCTTACACAAAATCTAGAGTTACTGTTGAAACAATCCTACAGACCAAATGTCATATAAGGACCAATCTGGGTTAGGATTTGATTCCAGCAGCAGTAGCTCTACTGAAACTTGTATGACCGAGAAAAGGGATGAGAAAGTTGAATGTAGTCCTGTTAACTCAGTGCATAAGGATGCTAAGCCAATATACAATGCTGTGGCAATGAAGTATCCTAAGAACCAGAACACAAGGAATGATAAGCACAAACAAAGATATGTTAAGGTTGCTGATACTGAGTCTACCGATAACGGTATTCTTGGTGAATACATCAGCAGAGCAAGTGCTGCCGGTCTAACCACCTCTGCTGCTGATGGACAAGTACCTAAAAAGGTAACTGCCAAAGTTAAACAGAATGGAAAGAAAGGCAACACTGTCACCTTTAAACCTACTAAGTTTGTGCCTGCTCAATTCCCTAGTTCTGCCGATGCACTGACTAAACAGAATGATGTTCTACCGACTCCACAGCCTATCAGTCAAGTGAGATGTTCTAATTGTTCTAATTATGGTCACAAGGCTCATGAATGCCTCTTGAAGCACCTATCTGGACCCACTGAAGTTACATCCTCTAGTGGTGGCCAAATGTGGTTGCCAAAGAGGACCTAACCCTCGGACCAAGAATAAGGGGGACCATAAGCATACCGTTTTATTTCAGGAATGCTTCATGGCATCAACTGATGCAAGCAAGGATTTGTGGATTCTAGATAGTGGCTGTTCAAGACACATGACGGGATTTGCAGATCTACTTGCCGATATCTCAGAAGCATCAGGTCCCCCAGTGGTTTTCGGCGATAATGCCAAAGGAAAAATCCTCGGTATTGGTACCATCAAGAGAGGTGCAGTCACTGTACAGAAGGTCTCTCTAGTGGATGGTCTGAAACACAACCTTCTATCAATATCACAATTCTGTGATAAAGGAATGCAATATGTATTTACTACTTCCAGTTGCTATGTGAAAGACATTGCTTCCAATGAAACTCTTCTCACTGCCAAACGTAAAGGTAACATTTATGCAGTAGATTTAAGTACTATTACTAGTGTTACTAATGTTTGTTTTGTAGCTAAGAACATCAGTGAGAACTCATGGTTATGGCACAAGAGACTCAGTCACTTGAACTTCAAGTATCTATCCAAGCTTGCCGGTTCAAATCTGGTAACCGGTCTGCCTCAAGTGTCTGCTGATCATGGAAAGAAATGCAAGGCCTGCCAGCTTGGAAAACAACATAAATCATCCTTCCGAAGCAAGCCCTGCATGTCAACATCTAAGTGCCTCCAAATGCTACATATGGATCTATTTGGCCCCACAACTACAGCAAGTATTGGGGGAAGTAGATATACCTTGGTTGTAGTAGATGATTTCTCTAGATATACTTGGGTGGAAACTTTCACTCACAAAGATGACACATATGCCGTTGCTACTAAGTTATTCAGACTACTACAAACACAGAAAGAAAGCGATATCATCAGCATGAGATCAGACAACAGCACTGAATTAAAAAACAATGGTATTGCTCAGTACTGTGATGATCATGGCATAGACCACAACTTCTCAGCTGCCGGTACCCCACAACAAAATGGTGTCGTTGAGAGAAAGAACATAACTCTTATAGAAGCTGGTAAGACCATGATTGCTGAAGCTAGGCTGCCGAAATATTTTTGGGCTGAAGCCATCAATACCGCCTGCTTCACTCAGAACAGATCTCTCATCAACAAATTCCATAACAAGACTCCTTATGAACTCTGGAGAGGCAGAATTCCCAACATTGGATTCTTCAAAATATTCGGCTGCAAATGTTACGTGCTTTACAACGGTAAAGAGCACAGAGGTAAATTTGATGAGAAAGCTGAT
Source organism: Campanula takesimana (assembly GCA_026119855.1). Classification (NCBI taxonomy): domain Eukaryota; kingdom Viridiplantae; phylum Streptophyta; class Magnoliopsida; order Asterales; family Campanulaceae; genus Campanula; species Campanula takesimana. Next base: position 839,860 of record JAOWBW010000551.1, read on the forward strand.
GAAGGAATCTTTGTTGGATACGCTAAACACAGTAAGGCCTTTCGAGTTTTCAATAAGAAACTTTTGAAAATTGTTGAATCTGTTCATGTAACCTTTGATGAATTTGATTTGCTAGAGTCTGACAAGGCTCCAAATAGTACTAATGAATCTAGTACTCATGAGACAGGTGAATCCAGCAATACTAACCATGCAGGACAAGTTCCAGCTGCTGATCCAGTTATATCAGCAGAAGAATCAGCCGAAGCTCAATACTTCCCCTCATCGGCAGAACCGAAATCTGCTGATGAATTTCACAATCCATTTGCCGATGAAAATTCTGCTGATCATACTGAAAACAGATCTAGCCCTCAACCAATTTCTGTTATAAGGCCCTTCCCAACAAGCTCTCAATCTAATCCACCTCTCACCCAAAACTCTAATTCTCCTACTCCACCTGCTGATCTTGACCCTCCTCTCGAATCTTTACAACAAGATACAGTCAGACAAGATGTACCAAGGGAAGTTAGAACAGTTCGTGATCATCCATTAGAAAATGTGATTGGTGATGTCTTTGGACCAAGATTGACAAGAAACCTTAGTAGAGCATTCGCCGAGAGTCTCTTCTCATCTGCTATGGTTTCCAATATAGAACCAAAGAAGATTGAAGAAGCTCTTGCTGATCCTGGCTGGGTGGAAGTTATGCAGGAGGAGCTAAATCAGTTTGAAAGATGCAATGTGTGGGAACTAGTGCCAAGACCATCATCTCAACAAGTGATTGGTACAAAATGGGTCTACAGGAACAAATTGGATGAAGCAGGGAAGATCATAAGGAATTAAGCAAGGTTAGTTGTTAAAGGATACCGACAAGAAGAAGGGATTGACTACGATGAGACATTTGCTCCTGTTGCAAGATTGGAAGCTATAAGACTTTTCCTAGCCTATGCCGCCTTCAAAGAATTCAAACTGTATCAAATGGACGTGAAAAGTTCCTTCCTGAATGGAGAACTCCAAGAACTTGTGTATGTTGAACAACCACCAGGTTTTGAAGACTCTAAGAAGCCTAATCATGTCTACCGATTGAAGAAAGCTCTCTACGGCCTAAAGAAAGCTCCAAGGGCATGGTATGAAACCCTTTCTAACACCAGGTTTTGAAGACTCTAAGAAGCCTAATCATGTCTACCGATTGAAGAAAGCTCTCTACGGCCTAAAGCAAGCTCCAAGGGCATGGTATGAAACCCTTTCTAAGTTCTTACTTAGTGATGGCTTAGGTTTCACTTGAGGTAAAATCGATACTACTTTATTTGTTGCCAAGCACAAGGGTCATTCATTGTTTGTTCAAATATATGTCGATGATATTATTTTTGGCTCTACTAATGAATCACTTTGCAAGAGATTTGAGAAGCTAATGCAGAGCTAGTTCGAGATGAGTATGATGGGTGAACTAACATATTTCCTTGGACTTCAAGTCAAGCAATCCAATGAGGGAATATTCATCAGTCAAGCCAAGTACGCAAAAGAATTAATCAAGAAATTTGGCTTTGAAAATGCTCACTCTCAAAGCACACCTATGGGCAATAACATTCACTTAGATAAGGATGAGTCTGGTAAGCAAGTAGATATGACTGTCTACCGAGGTATGATCGGCTCACTCCTCTATCTTACTGCCAGTAGACCAGATATTATGTTTGCTGTTTGTGTTTGTGCCAAGTTTCAAGCTGACCCTAGGGAATCTCATCTGCAAGCTGTTAAACGTATCATTAAATATCTTTGTGGCACTGCTAACCTTGGATTATGGTATGCTAGAGATTCATCTTTTAATCTAATAGGTTATTCAGATGCAGACTTTGCAGCTTGCAGGGTAACTAGAAAGAGTACAAGTGGGACTTGCCAATTTCTTGGTGATAGATTGGTGTCTTGGTCCTGTAAGAAGCAAGCATCAATTTCCACTTCTACTACTGAAGCTGAGTACATAGCTGCCGTCAGTTGCTGTTCACAGATCCTTTGGATGAAGCAGCAGCTTGTTGACTATGAAGTTCCATCTTAAATTTGTCCCATATATTGTGACAATCAATCTGCTATCTCAGTTTCCAACAATCCGGTCATGCATTCCAAAACCAAGCACATAGACATCAAGTATCACTTTCTGAAGGAACATGTTGAAAAGGGAAACGTGGTGCTGCTCAAAGTTCATACCGATTACCAAAGAGCAGACATACTGACAAAGCCCTTAGACCAGAAAATATTTGAATTCCTAAGAGGTGAACTAGGTATGATTGATTTCTATGGTTAAAACTGTGCTAACTCTGCCGATTGTGCTAGTCTTGCCGATCTCATCAGCAAGTGTGAAAATCGTGCCGACCAAATTATATTGCCGACAAAATATTGCTGACAACATTATGCCGATCATCATATCTTGCCGACTAAACTATCTTGCCGATTCAAACTATCTTGCCGATATTTAAAAAGTATCAAATCAGCACGTCTCTGCAAAAAGATAAGATTCCTGACACATGACGTTAGCAGTCAAATCAAAGGTACATCGGTCACACCAACTCCCTGACACGTGTGTGTACCTTTCTTACCCAAAATCGTGTCATGATGTATTCCATTTAATGCGATACATCAGCAAGGTAACTGGTCATCATCATCTTTTTTAATTTTGACTAATTTACCCCTTCTCCCTCTTTCTTTTAACTGTTCATTTCTCACCGTTTTGTGTGCGCATTAAATTTTGCGTGCGCACGTTCTCCAAGATTATAGGTACAGTTACTTCTCATTATTCTTTCCTTCTCATATTCTCTCTCTCCCCCATAACATATATAACGCCCTTTCAAAATATTTCAAGCTTTCTCCGCCATTTTTTACTGCTCTCTCTCTCTCTCTCACTCCTCTTACCGAATTACTTAGATTCAATTTCTATTTGCCTTTAACTTCATAATCTGGTAATTGTTAATGTTTATACTCTGCTCATTTCTAATCATCCCTGTTTTGATTTGTCTTTGTTTCTAACATTGTGAGATTTTTGAGTAACTTGCAGAAAATGTTCGGCGAAAAAGATATCTACGGAGGTTATGTTGACTTCGACTAATTCAATGATGAAGCCGATGGGGTTTTCTTGAAGAATCTTCTTATTGGGTCTTTGCTCGACTCTTTCGTTACTCCATCTGGAGTTGATTTTGTGTTCGTGGATCTGGTTAAAGAGTTCTTCTCCAACTCCTCGGTTGTCCGTTCTCCGGTTAACTCTTCAATCATCGTCTCCGTCAATTCTACAGTCTTGGGTGTGCAAATTTCTCTTACTCCCTCTTCTATTTCTGAAGTTTTTCCCTCTCTTGGGAATGAAGGGTTGAGTGCTCTTGTTGATGATAAGGAATTGGACAAGGCATGGAATCTTATGAGAGGAGCTGGTCTAAGACTCAGTGGCACCAGTCATCTGAAGATTCATTATCCTCGCCGATACTATGCTCTTGCTGAGATAGTGGATAGATGCCTCATTTGCCGATTTAGATCTCATAGCAATGTAACTGATGTGCAGTTTGAAGCCATGGCCGCCATTGTTCTGCAGATTGAGTTCAATTGGTGTTCTTACATATTCAGGATCATTGCTACTGCTGCTGACAAATGGTCTTCTGATAGACTGAAGAACAAACCCAATCTTGGGAAAGGATGTCATTACCTCTTGATCAGTATGATTTTGAGAAGAAATTCCATCATAGTCAATGCAGACCGTTCTTCATCCAGCATTGCTTTCAGCAGGTTAAAATCTTTTGATGCTAAAGATTGGACGAGAATTGAAAAAGAAGGCTTCTAGTGTTGTTGCACCTACACCAGCACCTGCTGACGCTCCAAAGAAGAAAAGAGCTAAGACAATTCCTTTAGTTGCTTCCTAATCTGCAATCTCTACTCCTGCTCCTTCAAAAGATAGAATTCTTACCGATTCTACTCCTGGTGCTCCAAAGAAAAGGAAATTGGTGAAGGCTACTGATAAAGTGGTGTCAAAGAAGGCAAAGGTTGCCGACGAACCAGACTTGCCGATGAAGAAGTCTACTCAAGTTGCTGATAAGATGGCCTTGCCAATGAAGAAGCAAAAGCTTGTTGCCGACGAAGTTCCTTCTGCTCCCATTGATTCTGCTGATCCTAGAGCAAAGTTGATTAGATTTGCTCCTTCTCATCTTGCCGGTGCTTCCCTCACTGCCGATTCTGCTGTCAAAGTTGAAATTCCTGATGAAGAATTTACCGATGACTTTGCTGATGGCAAAAGTATTGAAGATGTTATTGAAAAGCTCAAGTCTCAGACTTCAAGGAAATGTGCTCCCATCAGAAATCCCACCTTCCACACCTTCTACAGAAACCCTTGGTCCTTCACTAATAAGGTCTTGAACAAGAAATGGGTCTTTCCGATTGATCATCTGCCTCCTTTCATTCGTCGTCTTCTTCTGTTTCATGAAGAAATGAAGGACACTGTGCCATCTGGGAAAACTTCTGATTATGTTGACTACCGGAGTTTGAACATTCGCACTGATATGTGGAATGAGAAGTTCTTCCCTCTCTCTAAGTTCAAGCAGTTGAAAGAAGCTGAATTGAAACTGAATTTTGGTCGTTATTTTGACTATCTGCCACTTCACTGGAACCAAGTCTATCTTTTTCAAGATCGAATTAGACAAGACTTGATGGTTCAAGATGTGTGGATCATATATGCCAGAACTTTCAACCAGCTCTTCCAATTCACTGAATTTGATCCTTATCAGATTGGCAGACTGGAAAATGATGAAGACTTGCTGACGTACAATGATGATGAGGCTCCTGCTGATAGTCCTCTCAATGCTCATTTCCATAGATCAGTAAAGAAGGTCACTTTGGCTTTAATTGAACAGTCAAACGAATTTCTGATGAAGCAAGCTGCCGATCGTCATGCTGCCGAAGATCTTGCCGATCAAGTTACTCATGCTCCTTCGCCTAGCAGCAGCAGGACTCTGTCTGATGTTAATGGTGAAAATGTTGCCGATAAAAGTGTTGATGCTGATGCCGACAGTGATTCTGCTGATAGTGATGATGATGACAATGATGGTGCTGACTTACTTGGAGAATTGGTTTGTGCTCATAAAGTCGCCGATGTCTCTCCTTCAACTTCTTAAACAACCGACAGTGACAAGATGCCGATAAGATCTGTCATGGCTAAAGCTCCTTCTTCTGCTGAAGTCTTTGTAGAATCAGTAGTGGTGAGTGAAAGTAGTACTGAAGTTCATGCCGATGAACCTGTTAAAGGGGTTGTGGAATTTCGAGTTGAGAAAACTACTGACACTCAACCTCTGATTGAAGCATCTGCTGACCAACCTGCTCCTGTTGAGGAAACTATGGACACTCAACCATTGGATGATGTAGTTGATGTACCTGTTTCAGGAGGAGTTTATACTGAACAAGGGATTGATGAGAAAACTGCCGACACTCATCTTGCTGAGCAAACTACAGATACTCAGTTAGTCACGGTAACTCCTGAATTGAATATTGTTGCACCTACTGGAATCAAGGAGATTGTTGAGTTGGGAGGAGGTACTGATGATAGGACTACTGATCGTGATGCTGATATAGCTGCAAGTTTGCAATTTGAGGAAGTTTTTCTACAGCCATTGATCAGCTTGCCGACTACCGTCCCCCTTCCTCTACCTGCTCCAAATGCTGTTCATGCCAATGGAAATCATATCGATGAGTCTGAGAACAAGCTTTGGACAGCCTCTCTTTAATGTTCATCCGAGTCTATCATTCAAATATACCCTCCAAAGGTGTCCACTTCCATTTGGCAAAGACCACCCTCATTTCTCCAAGCATCCATTCTCTTATGGCGCTTCAACCAGTGATAGACCCATCTTCCTTCCATGGATCAAAGATGACCTTATTCATACAAAGGGAAAGACTCCTCGGATTTCTAGACTGAAGCAGAAAATCGTCTATGAACCTCGATGTCTACTACCTGGTAATCTGAAGATAGGTGGTAAGATCGTTCTCCCTGGTCTATCTCCAAAAGAAGTTTGCATCACTTCAAATGGTTGGATGAGGAGATGCTCTATGATCAACGATGAGCTTCGAGAAATTCTGGAGTATCGGAATATCAACGCTCGTGGCCTTGTGCACTTAGTCAAATCTGCTGCACTTGCCATTACTCTGCCGATGTTTCTTCCTCGTCAGCGTGCCGATCACCTGGTTTACACATCTAGGCTGATGAATGCCAGATTGGTAATTATGATATTGGAAGGCATTGCTTGTATGGTGTTTCAGCTAGCTCTGTTGCTATCTATGGAAGTCAACGGCATATTTCATCTGCCAAGAGATAGGGATATCATTGTCCATCCCAAATATCCTCTGGAGATTGTTTATCCTAGACCTGCCGATATTTTCTCAACCTTTATCCCTGCTGATCTTTTTGTTGCCGATGCTATCTCTGCCGATGCTATTGTTGTTGCCGATGAGGATCCTGTACTCCATCAAGTTCTTTCCTTACCTCCACCTCCAGCTCCTCTTCCATTTTCTCCATTGCCGATAATTATTTCTGATGATGAGATGCAGATCGTTGTTGATGATGTACAGATCGAGGATGCTGACTTAGAGAATGTGGATTTTGAGTCTTTTCTATTTCTCAAAAATCCCAAAGTCTTTGCTGCACCGATTTACGTTGACAAGCCTATCATCTTCAACAGCATTTATGACTTTCATTTGTTTGAAGAAGGATTAGACTATAATCAGAACGAAGCTGCTAGTCGTGGTGATTGGTTGATTTCTCCCATTCCATTATGGATTTGTTCAAGCAATCGGAGCTTACCAAGCAGATACATAAGTCCAATCAAGGAGGATGTAATCAGGATCAGGACATCTGTATACAATGATATGAAAGACTGTGTATGTCAGTGATCTTGTCTCAACAGAACATTCTACTTGCCGAGCACAATGATACCCACAACAAACTTGAGTTTCAGTTGAGAAACTTGCTGATATTCAGAATGAACTCTTCAAGCCAAGTTAAAGATTGCTGAACTTGAGGCGAACAACAAGATGTTATCTGAAAGGTTTTTTGAGAAATAGAAAAGACTCAAAATCCACATTCTCTAAGTCACATCCTCGATCTGTACATCATCAACAACGATCTGCATCTCATCATCAGAAATAATTATCGGCAATGGAGAAAATGGAAGAGGAGCTGGAGGTGGAGGAAGGAAAGAACTTGATGGAGTACAGGATCCTCATCGGCAACAACAATAGCATCGGCAGAGATAGCATCGGCAACAAAAAGATCAGCAGGGATAAAGGTGAGAAAATATCGGCAGGTCTACCGAGGATAAACAATCTCCAGAGGATATTGGGATGGACATGATATCCCTATCTTACTTGGCAGATGAAATATGCCGTTGACTTCCATAGATAGCAACAGAGCTAGCTGAAACACCATACAAGCAATGCCTTCCAATATCATAATTACCAATCTGGCATTCATCAGCCTAGATGTGTAAAACCAGGTGATCGGCCGCTGACGAGGAAGAAACATCGGCAGAGTAATGGCAAGTGCAGCAGATTTGACTAAGTGCACAAGGCCACGAGCGTTGATATTCCGATACTCCAGAATTCTCGAAGCTCATCGTTGATCATAGAGCATCTCCTCATCCAACCATTTGAAGTGATGATGCAAACTTCTTTTGGAGATAGACCAGGGAGAACGATCTTACCACCTATCTTCAGATTACCAGGTAGTAGACATCGAGGTTCATAGACGATTTTCTGCTTCAGTCTAGAAATCCGAGGAGTCTTTCCCTTTGTATGAATAAGGTCATCTTTGATCCATGGAAGGAAGATGGGTCTATCACTGGTTGAAGCGCCATAAGAGAATGGATGCTTGGAGAAATGAGGGTGGTCTTTGCCAAATGGAAGTGGACACCTTTGGAGGGTATATTTGAATGATAGACTCGGATGAACATTAAAGAGAGGCTGTCCAAAGCTTGTTCTCAGACTCATCGATATGATTTCCATTGGCATGAACAGCATTGGAGCAGGTAGAGGAAGGGGGACGGTAGTCGGCAAGCTGATCAATGCTGTAGAAAAACTTCCTCAAATTGCAACAATTGAGCTATATCAGCATCACGATCAGTAGTCCTATCATCAGTACCTCCTCCCAACTCAACAATCTCCTTGATTCCAGTAGGTGCAAACAATATTCAATTCAGGAGTTACCTGACTAACGAGTATCTGTAGTTTGCTCAGCAAGATGAGTGTCGGCAGTTTTCTCATCAATCCCTTGTCAGTATAAACTCCTCCTGAAACAGGTACATCAACTACATCATCCAATGGTTGAGTGTCCATAGTTTCCTCAACAGGAGCAGGTTGGTCAGCAGATGCTTCAATCAGAGGTTGAGTGTCAGTAGTTTCTCAACTCGAAATTCCACAACCCCTTTTAACAGGTTCATCGGCATGAACTTCAGTACTACTTTCACTCACCACTACTGATTCTACAAAGACTCAGCAGAAGAAGGAGCTTTAGCCATGACAGATCTTATCGGCATCTTGTCACTGTCGGTTGTTTAGAAGTTGAAGGAGAGACATCGGCGACTTTATGAGCACAAACCAATTCTCCAAGTAAGTCAGCACCATCATTGTCATCATCATCACTATCAGCAGAATCACTGTCGGCATCAGCATCAACACTTTTATCGGCAAACATTTTCACCATTAACATCAGACAGAGTCCTGCTGCTGCTAGGCGAAGGAGCATGAGAACTGATCGGCAAGATCTTCGGCAGCATGACGATCGGCAGCTTGCTTCATCAGAAATTCGTTTGACTGTTCAATTAAAGCCAAAGTGACCTTCTTTACTGATCTATGGAAATGAGCATTGAGAGGACTATCAGCAGGAGCCTCATCATCATTGTACGTCAGCAAGTCTTCATCATTTCCAGTCTGCCAATCTGATAAGGATCAAATTCAGTGAATTGGAAGAGCTGGTTGAAAGTTCTGGCATATATGATCCACACATCTTGAACCATCAAGTCTTGTCTAATTCGATCTTGAAAAAGATAGACTTGGTTCCAGTGAAGTGGCAGATAGTCAAAATAACGACCAAAATTCAGTTTCAATTCAGCTTCTTTCAACTGCTTGAACTTAGAGAGAGGGAAGAACTTCTCATTCCACATATCAGTGCGAATGTTCAAACTCCGGTAGTCAACATAATCAGAAGTTTCCCAGATGGCACAGTGTCCTTCATTTCTTCATGAAACAGAAGAAGACGACGAATGAAAGGAGGCAGATGATCAATCGGAAAGACCATTTCTTGTTCAAGACCTTATTAGTGAAGGACCAAGGGTTCTGTAGAAGGTGTGGAAGGTGGGATTTCTGATGGGAGCACATTTCCTTGAAGTCTGAGACTTGAGCTTTTCAATAACATCTTCAATACTTTTGCCATCAGCAAAGTCATCGGTAAATTCTTCATCAGGAATTTCAATTTGACATGACAGCAGAATCGGCAGTGAGGGAAGCACCGGCAAGATGAGAAGGAGAAAATCTAATCAACTTTGCTCTAGGATCAGCAGAATCAATGGGAGCAGAAGGAACTTTGTCGGCAACAAGCTTTTGCTTCTTCATGGCAAGGCCATCTTATCAGCAACTTGAGTAGACTTCTTCATCGGCAAGTCTGGTTCGTCGGCAACCTTTGCCTTCTTTGACACCACTTTATCAGTAGCTTCACCAATTTCCTTTCTTTGGAGCACCAGGAGTAGAATCGGTAAGAATTCTATCTTTTGAAGGAGCAGGAGTAGAGATTGCAGATTAGGAAGCAACTAAAGGAATTGTCTTAGCTCTTTTCTTCTTTGGAGCGTCAGCAGGTGCTGGTGTAGGTGCAACAACACTAGAAGCCTCTTTTTCAATTCTCGTCCAATCTTTAGCATCAAAAGATTTTAACCTGCTGAAAGCAATGCTGGATGAAGAACGGTCTGCATTGACTATGATGGAATTTGTTCTCAAAATCATACTGATCAAGAGGTAATGACATCCTTTCCCAAGATTGGTTTGTTCTTCAGTCTATCAGAAGACCATTTGTCAGCAGCAGTAGCAATGATCCTGAATATGTAAGAACACCAATTGAACTCAATCTGCAGAACAATGGCGGCCATGGCTTCAAACTGCACATCAGTTACATTGCTATGAGATCTAAATCGGCAAATGAGGCATCTATCCACTATCTCAGCAAGAGCATAGTATCGGCGAGGATAATGAATCTTCAGATGACTGGTGCCACTGAGTCTTGGACCAGCTCCTCTCATAAGATTCCATGCCTTGTCCAATTCCTTATCATCAACAAGAGCACTCAACCCTTCATTCCCAAGAGAGGGAAAAACTTCAGAAATAGAAGAGGGAGTAAGAGAAATTTGCACACCAAGACTGTAGAATTGACGGAGACGATGATTGAAGAGTTAACCGGAGAACGGACAACCGAGGAGTTGGAGAAGAACTCTTTAACCAGATCCACGAACACAAAATCAACTCCAGATGGAGTAACGAAAGAGTCGAGCAAAGACCCAATAAGAAGATTCTTCAAGAAAACCCCATCGGCTTCATCATTGAATTAGTCGAAGTCAACATAACCTCCGTAGATATCTTTTCGCCGAACATTTTCTGCAAGTTACTCAAAAATCTCACAATGTTAGAAACAAAGACAAATCAAAACAGGGATGATTAGAAATGAGCAGAGTATAAACATTAACAATTACCAGATTATGAAGTTAAAGGCAAATAGAAATTGAATCTAAGTAATTCGGTAAGAGGAGTGAGAGAGAGAGAGAGAGCAGTAAAAAATGGCGGAGAAAGCTTGAAATATTTTGAAAGGGCGTTATATATGTTATGGGGGAGAGAGAGAATATGAGAAGGAAAGAATAATGAGAAGTAACTGTACCTATAATCTTGGAGAACGTGCGCACGCAAAATTTAATGCGCACACAAAACGGTGAGAAATGAACAGTTAAAAGAAAGAGGGAGAAGGGGTAAATTAGTCAAAATTAAAAAAGATGATGATGACAGTTACCTTGCTGATGTATCGCATTAAATGGAATACATCATGACACGATTTTGGGTAAGAAAGGTACACACACGTGTCAGGGAGTTGGTGTGACCGATGTACCTTTGATTTGACTGCTAACGTCATGTGTCAGGAATCTTATCTTTTTGCAGAGACGTGCTGATTTGATACTTTTTAAATATCGGCAAGATAGTTTGAATCGGCAAGATAGTTAGTCGGCAAGATATGATGATCGGCATAATGTTGTCAGCAATATTTTGTCGGCAATATAATTTGGTCGGCACGATTTTCACACTTGCTGATGAGATCGGCAAGACTAGCACAATCGGCAGAGTTAGCACAGTTTTAACCATAGAAATCAATCATACCTAGTTCACCTCTTAGGAATTCAAATATTTTCTGGTCTAAGGGCTTTGTCAGTATGTCTGCTCTTGGTAATCGGTATGAACTTTGAGCAGCACCACGTTTCCCTTTTCAACATGTTCCTTCAGAAAGTGATACTTGATGTCTATGTGCTTGGTTTTGGAATGCATGACCGGATTGTTGGAAACTGAGATAGCAGATTGATTGTCACAATATATGGGACAAATTTAAGATGGAACTTCATAGTCAACAAGCTGCTGCTTCATCCAAAGGATCTGTGAACAGCAACTGACGGCAGCTATGTACTCAGCTTCAGTAGTAGAAGAAGTGGAAATTGATGCTTGCTTCTTACAGGACCAAGACACCAATCTATCACCAAGAAATTGGCAAGTCCCACTTGTACTCTTTCTAGTTACCCTGCAAGCTGCAAAGTCTGCATCTGAATAACCTATTAGATTAAAAGATGAATCTCTAGCATACCATAACCAAGGTTAGCAGTGCCACAAAGATATTTAATGATACGTTTAACAGCTTGCAGATGAGATTCCCTAGGGTCAGCTTGAAACTTGCACAAACACAAACAGCAAACATAATATCTGGTCTACTGGCAGTAAGATAGAGGAGTGAGCCGATCATACCTCGGTAGACAGTCATATCTACTTGCTTACCAGACTCATCCTTATCTAAGTGAATGTTATTGCCCATAGGTGTGCTTTGAGAGTGAGCATTTTCAAAGCCAAATTCTTGATTAATTCTTTTGCGTACTTGGCTTGACTGATGAATATTCCCTCATTGGATTGCTTGACTTGAAGTCCAAGGAAATATGTTAGTTCACCCATCATACTCATCTCGAACTAGCTCTGCATTAGCTTCTCAAATCTCTTGCAAAGTGATTCATTAGTAGAGCCAAAAATAATATCATCGACATATATTTGAACAAACAATGAATGACCCTTGTGCTTGGCAACAAATAAAGTAGTATCGATTTTACCTCAGTGAAACCTAAGCCATCACTAAGTAAGAACTATAAAGGGTTCATACCATGCCCTTGGAGCTTGCTTTAGGCCGTAGAGAGCTTCTTCAATCGGTAGACATGATTAGGCTTCTTAGAGTCTTCAAAACCTGGTGTTAGAAAGGGTTCATACCATGCCCTTGGAGCTTTTTAGGCCGTAGAGAGCTTTCTTCAATCGGTAGACATGATTAGGCTTCTTAGAGTCTTCAAAACCTGGTGGTTGTTCAACATACACAAGTTCTTGGAGTTCTCCATTCAGGAAGGAACTTTTCACGTCCATTTGATACAGTTTGAATTCTTTGAAGGCGGCATAGGCTAGGAAAAGTCTTATAGCTTCCAATCTTGCAACAGGAGCAAATGTCTCATCGTAGTCAATCCCTTCTTCTTGTCGGTATCCTTTAACAACTAACCTTGCTTAATTCCTTATGATCTTCCTGCTTCATCCAATTTGTTCCTGTAGACCCATTTTGTACCAATCACTTGTTGAGATGATGGTCTTGGCACTAGTTCCCACACATTGCATCTTTCAAACTGATTTAGCTCCTCCTGCATAACTTCCACCCAGCCAGGATCAGCAAGAGCTTCTTCAATCTTCTTTGGTTCTATATTGGAAACCATAGCAGATGAGAAGAGACTCTCGGCGAATGCTCTACTAAGGTTTCTTGTCAATCTTGGTCCAAAGACATCACCAATCACATTTTCTAATGGATGATCACGAACTGTTCTAACTTCCCTTGGTACATCTTGTCTGACTGTATCTTGTTGTAAAGATTCGAGAGGAGGGTCAAGATCAGCAGGTGGAGTAGGAGAATTAGAGTTTTGGGTGAGAGGTGGATTAGATTGAGAGCTTGTTGGAAGGGCCTTATAACAGAAATTGGTTGAGGGCTAGATCTGTTTTCAGTATGATCAGCAGAATTTTCATCGGCAAATGGATTGTGAAATTCATCAGCAGATTTCGGTTCTGCCGATGAGGGGAAGTATTGAGCTTCGGCTGATTCTTCTGCTGATATAACTGGATCAGCAGCTGGAACTTGTCCTGCATGGTTAGTATTGCTGGATTCACCTGTCTCATGAGTACTAGATTCATTAGTACTATTTGGAGCCTTGTCAGACTCTAGCAAATCAAATTCATCAAAGGTTACATGAACAGATTCAACAATTTTCAAAAGTTCTTATTGAAAACTCGAAAGGCCTTACTGTGTTTAGCGTATCCAACAAAGATTCCTTCATCAGCTTTCTCATCAAATTTACCTCTGTGCTCTTTACCGTTGTAAAGCACGTAACATTTGCAGCCGAATATTTTGAAGAATCCAATGTTGGGAATTCTGCCTCTCCAGAGTTCATAAGGAGTCTTGTTATGGAATTGTGATGATGAGAGATCTGTTCTGAGTGAAGCAGGCGGTATTGATGGCTTCAGCCCAAAAATATTTCGGCAGCCTAGCTTCAGCAATCATGGTCTTACCAGCTTCTATAAGAGTTATGTTCTTTCTCTCAACGACACCATTTTGTTGTGGGGTACCGGCAGCTGAGAAGTTGTGGTCTATGCCATGATCATCACAGTACTGAGCAATACCATTTTTTTAATTCAGTGCTGTTGTCTGATCTCATGCTGATGATATCGCTTTCTTTCTGTGTTTGTAGTAGTCTGAATAACTTAGTAGCAATGGCATATGTGTCATCTTTGTGAGTGAAAGTTTCCACCCAAGTATATCTAGAGAAATCATCTACTAACCAAGGTATATCTACTTCCCCCAATACTGCTGCTGTAGTTGTGGGCCAAATAGATCCATATGTAGCATTGGAGGCACTTAGATGTTGACATGCAGGGCTTGCTTCGGAAGGATGATTTATGTTGTTTTCCAAGCTGGCAGGCCTTGCATTTCTTTCCATGATCAGCAGACACTTGAGGCAGACCGGTTACCAGATTTGACCGGCAAGCTTGGATAGATACTTGAAGTTCAAGTGACTGAGTCTCTTGTGCCATAACCATGAGTTCTCACTGATGTTCTTAGCTACAAAACAAACATTAGTAACACTAGTAATAGTACTTAAATCTACTGCATAAATGTTACCTTTACGTTTGGCAGTGAGAAGAGTTTCATTGGAAGCAATGTCTTTCACATAGCAACTGGAAGTAGTAAATACATATTGCATTCCTTTATCACAGAATTGTGATATTGATAGAAGGTTGTTTCAGACCATCCACTAGAGAGACCTTCTGTACAGTGACTGCACCTCTCTTGATGGTACCAATACCGAGGATTTTTCCTTTGGCATTATCGCCGAAAACCACTGGGGGACCTGATGCTTCTGAGATATCGGCAAGTAGATCTGCAAATCCGTCATGTGTCTTGAAAGCCACTATCTAGAATCCACAAATCCTTGCTTGCATCAGTTGATGCCATGAAGCATTCCTGAAATAAAACGGTATGCTTATGGTCCCCCTTATTCTTGGTCCGAGGGTTAGGTCCTCTTTGGCAACCACATTTGGCCACCACTAGAGGATGTAACTTCAGTGGGTCCAGATAGGTGCTTCAAGAGGCATTCATGAGCCTTGTGACCATAATTAGAACAATTAGAACATCTCACTTGACTGATAGGCTGTGGAGTCGGTAGAACATCATTCAGTTTAGTCAGTGCATCGGCAGAACTAGGGAATTGAGCAGGCACAAACTTAGTAGGTTTAAAGGTGACAGTGTTGCCTTTCTTTCCATTCTGTTTAACTTTGGCAGTTACTTTTTAGGTACTTGTCCATCAGCAGCAGAGTGGTTAGACCGGCAGCACTTGCTCTGCTGATGTATTCCCAAGAATACCGTTATCGGTAGACTCAGTATCAGCAACCTTAACATATCTTTGTTTGTGCTTATCATTCCTTGTGTTCTGGTTCTTAGGATACTTCATTGCCACAGCATTGTATATTGGCTTAGCATCCTTATGCACTGAGTTAACAGGACTACATTCAACTTTCTCATCCCTTTCTCGGTCATACAAGTTTCAGTAGAGCTACTGCTGCTGGAATCAAATCCTAACCCAGATTGGTCCTTATATGACATTTTGGTCTGTAGGATTGTTTCAACAGTAACTCTAGATTTTGTGTAAGAATCAACAATCCTTGAGAGATGATTGTTTCTTTTCACAAGATCTTCGATCTGAGCTATCAATACTGCTACTTGGTTTGAGATCCAGGTTTTCTTTCTTTAGAGAAATAGACTCAAGCTCGTGTCCTTTGAGAACTGAAAGTTCAGACATAAGCGAGCTATTTTCGTTAGAAATTCTTTTGAAATCAGCAGCCATCACTTTATGAACGCTACTCAGTTCTCATAATCAATAAAAAGTTCATTCATTGTCTCTACCATCTCAGCCTTAGATAATTCTGGAAGAGGGTCGACTGAATCTTTTGGAGTAGAGAGAATGGGTTCAGGTGAGAAGTCAGGTAGGAAGAGATGGGTTTCGAAAGGCTTTTGGCAATATTGGGATGTTCGGTGAAAGAGAATTTTCTTGTCATCGGCAAGGATTTGTTTTAGAAGCATTGAAGTGAGAAGAGTTACACTGTCCATAGAGTGAAGTTCCCACTTGATGAACCTTGTATCCTATTGGGTTTTCTGCTTTGATGCTTACTTCCTTGAAGTATGATTGAACTCTTCCAGTTGGTACTTCTTTGACTGGAGTCTTTGGCGGCGAGGGATCTCGGTAGATTGGAGTCGGCAAGGATGAAAGATCGGCATCATCTGAATCTAATGCAACGAAACTTACATCGTCATCTACATCTTCATCGGCATCTTCGTCTGAATCAGTTTCACACCAGACTGGCAAGGCTTTTTCTGTGCTATCATCGGCAACATAACTTCGAGACTTTGGATATCTCTTGTTTACTGATTTCCTCACGTATTCATACTTTGGCTGAGGACATTTGAAGCAAAGTGACCAGGTTTTCTGCAATTGAAGCAGACAAGATCACCTTTGCTATTTTTGCCATCGGTAGCACTGGTACTGGTTTGTTGTAGCTTGCTGATTTTTGAAATGGTGGTGTAAAGGATTTTGTTGCTGGTGACTTTCTTTTTGAATCCTTTTGAAGTCTTTGAACCTCTTGTAGTTTCTGGCGAAGGCGGCAAATTCGTATTCTTCCATTGTTTGTTCTGAAGGTGTTTCTGAGGTTTTGAACAGCAGGGTGTTTGATGGGGATCTATAGGAGTGAATTTGGTTGAAGGAAAGGATACCTGAGATTGAGCTGATAGAGACAAGTTTTGAAATTTTTATCGAGAACGTTAAGTTTTGCAGTTCTCTCTCATACAAGAACAGACTAGACACAAGATTCTGAATAGAGGTCTTGTTTAAGTCTCTAACTTCTCTAACAGCAGTGACCTTAGTATGATACTCATTTCCTAAAGAGCTTAGAAAATGAATATTAAGATCTTTCATAGTATACACTTTACCTAATGAAGCACATAAATTAGTTACCTCGCAGAATCTGTCGTAGGCACTTCTGAGAGATTCACCATCTAGTTTCTTGAAAGATTCAAACTCAGCAATGCAGTCGTAGAGTCTGTTGTCTTTCACCTGCTCATCTCCTTCAAAGTATGCAAGGAGTTTGTTCCAGCATTGTTGAGCCGTGGAGCACAAGTCAATCAGTTTATATTGCTTGTCGTCCAATCCACATGAGATAATGTGGCACGCCTTTCCATCTAAAGCAACTGAAAGTTTGTCTTCATCAGTCCATTCTTCTCTAGGTTTTTCAATCAAGGTTTCATCAACTTGAACATGCGTTTCTTGTTCAGTGTCTTGATCAGCATGAGCAGTCAGCAGAGTGTAGGGAATTGGTCAGTAGGTGGTTGAGACCTTTAGAGGAATGATTGGACCACCTTCTATTACTTGCATTAACCGGTCGTCGATTGAGTCATATACTTTATCATACGAGATTTCCAGACACCAAACTCATTGACGTTCAACAACGGAATGGTAGTGATGTTGAACAACTGCATGATTTTTCCTGCCATGGTATCGGCAATACAAGCTGCAAAGCTTGGAAATTTCTTTCAAAATTCCAAGCTCTGATACCAATTGTTAGGCCCAATTGGTAGGAAAATAGGCTAGAGAGGGGGTGAATAGCCTAATTAAAACTTTTTGGAAGAGACACTTTATAAATTCAAAGTCACTTATCAGTTTGCAAACTATAGTATCAGTAAGCGCAGCGGGTAAAATATGACTTAGTTTAACTCACAAAAAATCAGTGTATAAAAGGTTTTGAGAGCTTGGTTTTACACAAAGTTGTTTCCAAAAGTTCAATGCAGTTTCAAGAGATTGGTTAATGGAAATAATGATGAAACAGCACAAGAACAATGCGATCTGCCGGTGATAGAGTTCCAACCGGCAGGGAGAATGTAAATAACAGGGGACACAAGTATTTGGAGAGGTTCACAGTGTAAATACTGCTACGTCCTCTACCAAGTTTGGTCAGAACTTGGATTTGGTTAAGAGCACTATTAAATATCCCTAGCCTATTACAAGCACGGCTTTGCCGGATACAAAGACTAAATTCTAGAGATAAATAATGAATCGTAAAACAAATTTCTGACCAAGTGTTTTTGAGCGGCAAGTTCAAAAGAACTTATCTCACTCAGGTGGGGTGGTGAATAACTCAATCAACGTATTCCTTAAATGATCTAGTTCGGGAATACTAACAATGTTGTTTGAGTTGGTGCACAAGTGTATGTCCTATTAAATGATCTAATGATTATCTGGACATAGAATGTTTGAGTCTTTAATGAATACTCAAAAACATTCAACTCTCTTCAATGCTCTATTTTCACCAACCTTCTTCAATGCTCCAAGTCCACTATTATATAAGAGGAGTGAATGTCTTGAGTCTTGTAGAAGAAGGCTTGCAATTTGAATATCCAGCTGGGTAGTTGAGGAGCATAAATGCGATATCTTTAGCATTAATGGCGAAGATATGGAGTACACGCATGCTTGAAAAAGTCTGATGGGTAAAGACCCCTTTGTCTCAACCGGTTACCTGCAAAAAGCAAGTAAAGACAGAGTATAGCTAAAAGTATCTATGTGTCAGACGGCGCAGTAATCACTACAGAGCAGGTAAACTACTTTTTGATAAAACAGTATGAAAGGACAGGGACAATCAGCAAGGTTGACTTTAAGATGGAACGATGTAACCTGAATGACAGTACAGTCTGTCTTTCTTTATCGGCATGTTGAGAATGGAGTTGATCGGCAACTTTGTGTAGCAAGTTGATCGGCAACTTGTGTAGCAAGTTGATCGGCAACTTGTCGCATGTTAAGAATAGAGTTGATCGGCAACTAGTTTACTAGTCTGTTGATTTGCTTCCTCTTGCTGGTTTGCCTTGTATGAAGAGATGTAAGACACCTGTGCAGGTCACAAAGAATCCTAAGGGTACCTAAATAGGTTCTAATAAAATTGGGGGATCCTAAGTGTAGACATGATTGGGATTAAGTAATTCTAGTGTCTAGGAATCTATTTGAACAACAGGAAGGCGAGAGGCGGGGCTTGTCGGGCGCGTGCACCTCACGCGGGGGACAAGCCGGATCCGTCGGGCGAATCACGGGCGGCCACGTGGCGTCTGTCGGCTGGATTCCGGGAGAAAGCGTACCTGGGATGTGCGACCGTTCTTTTCCTTTGGGCGATTTTTTGGAAATTCCCATAAAGTCGTTTTGGGCTTTATGGGGAAGAAACCAATGGTCCTGGCTTTCTAGAAAATCCCAGAAGGTCCCTCCCTTCTAAAATAATTTAATTAATGCCTAAAATACCCTTTGAACATTATAATGACCCAATTAAGTCCCAAATTTCCCCTTAATTCTATAATTTGATTATTTAAGGATAGTAATCCGGATCGGGTACTTACAACTACCACTAGTCCGTGTCAGTACTGCACAAAACCCTCATTACCCTCGGAGCATTCGATGTGCAGAAATTGGTGGTGCTATTATCGTCCTCTTACGAGACACTCGTTTCCTCCACTCACCGTGTACGCTTTGCGAGCGGTGGGAGACTTATCTACCCGTGTCAACCCACACATAGAGATTAGTACACTTATCGAAAGGTCCATTGCTCATCCTTGAGCCATCTATCAAATCTTGTCTAGTTTGACACATCTAGGTCTACCCATCATTGTGATCTATTTGGGTCTACCCTTCATCTCGACCTGCTTAGGTCAACCTTATCAACCTTTGACCCCCTAGGTCAACCTTATCCACCTTTGACCTCTTAGGTCAACTTTTGACCCCTAGGTCAACCTTATCAACCCTTGACCCCTAGGTCAACCCAATCACCTTTGACCTCTTAGATCAACCTTTGACCCCCTAGGTCAACCCAATCACTTTTGACCTCTTAGGTCAACCTTTAACCCCCTAGGTCAACCTTATCACCTTTGACCCCCTGGGTCAACACAATCACCTTTGACCTCTTAGGTTAACCCTTGACCCCCTTGGTCAACCTTATCCACTTTTGACCTCTTAGGTCAACCTTTGACCCCATAGGTTAACCCTAATTACCTTTGACCTTCGACCCATTTAGGTCAAACCGTTATCTTGACCCACCTAGGTAATTACTTATCATACTTGACCCACCGTTGTCCTCAGCTACCTAGGTCAACCCGTCTCGACCCGTCTAGATCCGCACACCATCCTGACCCATCTAGGTCAACTTGTCTGTCTTAGGTTTAAAACTACCCCTTCACCTTTGACCCATCTAGGTCAATCCTTGACCCGCTTAGGTCGACTTACCTATCTTGGATCTATCTAGGTCAATCTCCAACCTCCCTGGTCAACCAACCCGAATAGGTCAGCCTACTCGCATTTGACCCGTCTAGGTCAACCATCTAGACCAACCAACCTACATTTGACCCGCCTAGGTCAAACCATGTCTGTCCCGCTTATATTATCCCATACGCAACCCGCTACCTTGATCCATTCACCATATAGGTCAATCCAACCCTTCCCATTTAGGTCGACATATCCTTCACCCATCTAGGTCAACCCACCATTATCGACGCGTTCTAGCTGAACCACCTCTCGGCCTATTTAGGTCAAACCTTAGGTCAAAACCTACCCGACCCGATTAAGTCAAAACCAACTCCTATAGGTCTTCCTCACCATGGACCGAGTCATCTCCCTCTGTTTTATCCCCAAAAGTCACTCTTTATCTCGAAAATATCCAGACTTTACCAAATTGACCCCTGTGGTAATCTCTCACCTCTTTTTTAAGTCTAACTTGACTTGAACTACGGTGACCTGAGCTTCTTATTGTGTGGGACCTCTCCCTTATGGTAAGGGGAACGTAGGCAACTTTGGCCCGGTCAAACATTCAAATTTTTGTTAAAATGCTTTTCGAAAATGTGGAGACCAACTCTTTCCAAAAGTGATTTTATAACGATGCCTTGTCATTAATTATGAGCCTAACTAAATGCAAAATGTTTAATGTGCCTCAAATCACTACCCTAAGTCGCTTGCATGTCATCAAAATACTTCGAGATGGCCCTTGCCTGCGTGGCCGAAAGACTTGACTTCCAAGAGAAAAGGCACATAGAAGACTTGAAGATGGTCCTCGACATAAGAAGCAGACGTCATTCCGAAGAATTTCACTTAGCGTTAGAAGCCCAAGAAAAGCGCCATAGGATGGAGATGGCCAAAGCACTTGAGGAACAAGAGACCCATCACTCAAAGGAGAGACAAATCATCTCTGAGAAGCTCAAAGAGCTAGCCATGATAATCCAAGGTGGTGTTTGGGATCAACGACAAGAGATCTCCGACTATGCTAGAAAAAATCTCTCATCAATTCACTTTAGATCACCCCAACACACTAAAGATGATGTACACATTGATGAGGAGGAATCCTGCAGTGTTAACAAGGAAGCAATCCAAAGAGGCCACATCCCTACAACTCAAACCAACACCGCCACGCGCCTAAGGAATATGGTTGAATTTCAGAATGAGCAAATTGGGGCTACCTCCTTTAAATAAAAATAAAAAAAATTAAATAAAAATTAAAAAAAGAGGGGATCATTCAGTCCTCGTAGGTTTTAGAGTTTCCTAGGTCAAGAGTCCACCTGGACGATTTTGTTTCTTTAGTAAAAGTCCACCCCGGACTTGTCAGTTTAAATCTTTTAGTTCCGATAAAAGAGTCTTTATTTCTTCTCTCTAGACTTGAGACACATAATCTTGCATAAATCAATTCATGAAAATGTCTTATTCACCATTTTCACTGATTGCTATATCTTTATATGATGAAATTATCTTAATCTTACTCATTAATGACGACTCATTAAAAGGTAAATGGACCCACAAACCATTCACATAACTAAGTAGACAATTAATCTCAAGATAACAAATGCTTTGATCAATTGGGATGAACGAATCACTTTCTATTCTCTCTACATTCTATCCCCATACACTTCTATATACACTCCCCTGTGTACACCCTCCATGAACACTCTATCTATATAATACCAACTATACACTCACCCCGTGTACACCCTTCATGTACACTCTCTCTATACACCTTCTCCCATACACTACCCTCATACGCCTCTCATCTCACCATTAGACCCCTTTTCCATACGGTCATGATGAAGACGTGGACTGCGGTTGATCATCATCATATAGGAATCCATGTTGCCATAATTCAAGAGGTTGTTTGTTCCCTTCATGAGTACTACATGCCGATACACGGGGCTTTCCGTATTCCATCACAAATGTACAAGAAATGCATAGAGTTGTTCATGCCATTCAAAGGTGCCACGTGACAATCCGATGGAGCTCTGACGGTGAAAATCAAGGGGCTACAATACATGCCTCCAGCGAAAGGCCTCTTGAACTATAAGGAGGCTACCTCGCAATCGGCAAAAGTGAAAGCAAACTAGGGGCGTCTTGCCCAATGTTTCATGTACAAATATAAAAAGAAAGGCTCGCTAGGTTGAAACACAAAAAGATGACCTAGGCAAAAATTAGAGCATTGCACAAAAAAGAAGCCTGCTAGGTTGAAAACTGAAAGGGCGGCCTAGGCAAAAACAAGGGTGTGCATAAAGAGATAAAATAAAAAAAGACAAGAAAAATAGAAGGGGTTATCACCATAGAAAAGTAAAAGTCCCATTTTCTTTTCACTTCAAATGTTCTATTTTTCTTTCTTTCCCTACAAAGAAGATTAACACGGCAGCAACAGCCATAACAACTACAATGGAGCAATCCACTACAACAATTACAATGGAGCAATCCACCGCAATGAGCTACAATGGGGCAATCAACCTCAATGGCCAAAAACGGAGTATCCCACCTCAATAAGGAACAACTAACCTCTGTTAAATGTACCTCACCCCTAAACTCAAACCCGGCTACATTATTGTGAATACGTGAGATGGAAATCGAGAGTCACACGTTGTGTTTATTTGTTGTTTAAAACATTGAGAAAACCATTTGTGAGAATAATAGGGTTTGGGGGTCAAATTACAATAGAAGAAGAATATTCATGTTATCACTCCTATTGCCCAACGAATCGGTCTTTTTATCATGATCAATGTGTGTGTGTGCATTAGTGATTGAGACCAGATCTGAAGATTGCCTACATTCTTCTCATCATGAGAAGCTCAGGTCGGTGTAGTTCATTGATGAATTAGAATGGGGAGAGATAAAGCGGGATCATGCATATAGAAGGGAAGATTAGGGTTAGAGGTAGTTCCTAGATCGTGTTAGGGTTTGATGAAACCCTAGGATCATCATAGGCTATGGCATGTGCACATGAATAAGGATTACAATCCTAGATCTAACATATTATGAATGTATAAGACTTAGATCTAGCATAATAATAAGAACATCATGAATACATATGAATGAACACATAAACATGAAGATCGCTACCCTAGTCATGGCATATATTATGAATTTAGAATAAGAACATGAAGAACACATGAAGAACATATGAATATGATGCATAACATAGTGAAAACATTTCATAATATAGATCTAGCCTAAGAACATAACAAGAACATAATAAGAAAAGTAAGAGGACTTACCTTGATCGGCAAGAACTATGATTGAAGCTTCTTGAGATTTGAAGAGGCTTCGAGGGTGCCTAAAAGGCTTAAACTAAGATTTTTCCTGTCAGCTTTAACTCAGAAAACTCGTAGAATGAATTCCTCTTTCATCTCTGGAGCTGGAGGCACCTATTTATAGGGATTTAGGCTGGTAAAAGTGCCCGCACGGAACGTATATAGCCGCGTGGCCAGTCTTTCCGGATCGAGTGGTTATCTAGATCTCAGTGAATCCTTATCAGTTTGTTCTCGGGATTATTCCATTATCCTGATAGAATTCGGCTAGAACTGATTTCGTCCAACTAGAACTCTGAAAAGCTATCGGATAAGTCCCTGTCAGGTTCTTACCTAAAAGGTCCTCAGAGGCTCCTAAACGTATAAAAAGTCCTTTAACTTCAGATCGGGTACTAACAGTATCCCCTCGGCGACGCTTCTTGCAAGGCATGGAGGGTCGTCGATTGAGAGAAGGAACCAATCTAAAACATGAGTTCCAAATCGTGGGAGAGAAAGATAAGAAGGTGACTAGGTTGGTCAAGCGGCTGAACCTATGTTAGGCTACCTACGTATCCAAGAGAACCAAGCCAATCGTAGTTCGAGATCTGCGGGGAAAGGACGAAACGAGATGCCGTCTTTCGCTGGGGATAATCAAGCATTCGTAAGCAATAAAGTTGCGTGGAGCCTACTAGGGAAAGGAGGGAAGGCCATACGCACGGTGCGATAAGAAGTTTTAAAGAATCGAGAACGGAAATAGGGATGAATTCTAACTTCCTATAGAGCGCACGTAATCAATATATTTTGGAGAATTAGGGTTTACGGAGGTTCCGACCTTTAATTATAATTTTTAGGGTTTAAGACTTTTAATTATAGATTAATTTTAAGGATTAGGTCTTATGGAGGTTCCGACCTTTAATTTATATTTTTAGGGTTTAGGACCTTTAATTATAGATTAATTTTAAGGACTATGGCTTACGGAGGTTCCGACCTTTAATTTATAATTTTTTAGGGTTTAGGACCTTCAATTATAGATTAATTTTAAGGATTAGGGCTTACGGAGGTTCCGACCTTCAATTTATAATTTTTAGGGTTTAGGAACTTCAATTTATAGATTAATTTTAAGGGTTAGGGCTTACGGAGGTTCCAACCTTTAATTTATAATTTTTTTAGGGTTAGGACCTTTAATTATAGATTAATTTTGGAGATTTTTAGGGTTTAGGACCTTAAATTATAATTTTCAGGGTTAGGACCTTCAATCTAGATGGGTATATTCTTTTAGCGTCATTTTTTTTATCTTTTTTTATTTTCAGTCGACTTGAAATAAAATAAAAAGACAGTATTGTACGAACGACTTGCAGGAGCCTTTTGTTATGGTGAGAGAAGAGAGAGGGAGAAGAAGAGATGAACTTCTCGTATTTAGACGTTACGGGAAGTATGTGTATAAAAGGAAGGAAGCCCCTGCTTGACAGAAAGTAAGTGTTTATCTATTCCTAGATTGTAGAATAGAAGACTTGTCGAGACATTTGAAAATTATTTTATTCAGAATTGTCTTTTGATTGCTCGAGAATGGACCTCGTTGACTAGTTATGTATCTTATGATTATGTTTTAGACAAGTAGTCTCGAAATAATAAACGCCTTGATTAATTGAGAAAGAGAATAGAAATTGTAGTGTATGGGGAAGCGGGAAAAGAATGAAAGTTGGCTCGAGGTGGGTGTATATATTTTGTGGACCGGACCATGAGGTTGCCTACGTTCCTCTTGGTGTGAGAGGCTCAGGTCCGCGTAGTTCGAGGATGATCCGGTTTAATGATGATACCGGGTTTGAGTGGTGGTATGCTCCGTTGTTGTTTGTTGCTTTGTACCGCTTTGTCATTTGTAGTCGTAGCTTTGGACTGCTGCCGTCGAGTTGAATTGAACTCCTTTGAAAATAAAAAAGAAAAAAGAAATGAAATAAGAAATGAAAGAAAGTGGGACTTTCGCTTTTCTTATGATGATAGCCCCTTCTATTTTCTTTGTTTGATTTATTTTTGCGCACACCCTTATTTTTGCCTAGGCCGCCCTTGCGGGTTTTCAACCTAGCGGGCTTCTTTTTTTGTGCCTTTGCTCTAATTTTTGCCTAAGCCGCCCGTGTGGGTTTCGACCTAGCGAGCTTTCTATTTATTTTATATATATATATATACATTTACATATTGAAACGTTCGGAAAGGTGGAGTCCCTAGTTCGCTTTCGTCTTTGGGAGGTAGAACTCGTGGAGGAGGTTTGAACAGCCCCTTGCATTTTTTTGACATCGTCGAGGAGGACAGACAGCCCAGTGCATCGTCATGTTGTAGTCGCGGTGGGAAAGGACAGCCTTTGTGATTGTGTTGACACTTCTTCAATGGTGAGCATCTCTGCAGTCGTCGTCCCTTCGTGGGAAGATGGAAGCGTATATGAGGAGTATTTAGAGGGTGCACACAGTGGGTGTACAAGAGTATATATATATATAGGGTGCACACCGTGGGTGTACACAAGTTGTATACGAGGGTAGGTATAGAGAGGACGAATAGAAAAGAGAAAAACAATTCGTTTGATCAAAGCGTTTGTTATTTTGAGACTAATTTATTTAATTATGTATGATGGTTTGTGGGTCCATTTACCTTTTAATGAGTCTTCATTAACAAATATATTGAGATTAATTCGTCATATAAAGATATAGCAATCAATTGTCAATTAAGATTAATACAATTTTCATGGAGTTGATGTATATAAGCGAGATTATGTCTCAAGTCTAGAGAGAAAAGAAATAAAGACACTTTATTGCGACTAAAGACTCAAATTAACTAGTCCGAGGTGGACTTTAACAATCTAACTATTGTCCGGAGTGGACTTTTTCTAGTAAAAAGTAAAAGACTAATGTTCGAAGTGGACTTTGACTAAAAGACTCTTTAGAACCTACGAAGACTGAAAGACTTTTTTTTATTTTTATTTTAGAAGAGGTAGCCCAGTGTAACTTCTTGCTTGCTTGACTTGCTTATGCCCATGTGTTCCTTTGACGGATGATGGCTCCACTATCGATGAGGCTTTGGATCTTTCTCTTCAGATGGAGGCAATTCTCGATGTCATGTCCAACGTATTGGTGATACTTGCAATATTTGGAGGGATCCAAGTCTGGTCTTACACCGATTGGCTTGAAGTCGAGGAGAGGAGATAACTTTCCGGCTGAACTAGACCTTCGAAGCATTTGTCTAATGGTATACCCAAATCATCGAACTCGCGCTCGTCCTTTTTGTCACAAACCATCTTGGAGGGTGGTCTAGGCACCGGTATTCCTTGTTGATGAGTAGCCATAGGAAGCATCCCAATGGGGAAAGTTTGTGGTGGGGCCCATACATTTGAGGAGCGTATGGGTGTCGAAATGAGCATGAGGGAGAGTGCGGTTAAGGTACTCGTAGATGCCATAGATGTCGGATCGGAGATGTTCCTCGGTGTCCTTAGAGCTTTGTACACCACCTTCTGGAAGTGGTCTGTTCGCTTGAGGAGAATAGTCTCGAAGAAGGCTTCTTGTTCATCGAGAAGAGTTCGGGAGAGGGTTGCTTGTTCCTTGAAGATAGTCTCATAGTGGGCCGCTTGCTTGTCGAGGATAGTCTCATAGAAGGTTTTCTGTTTGTTGAGAGAAGTGTTAAGATGGACCGCTTGTTCATTGAGAATGGTGTTAAAGGGGCCATTTGTTCATTGAGGACATTGTTGGAGTAGAGAGTTGTCTCGAGATCTTGGGTGGTAGCGACGGTTGTGACTGTGTTGATCCCTTCGGCAAACATGATGCAGGATTCTGTAGTGGTGGTGGAGAAGTTAAGTCTTTGAATTAAATTAGACTCGTATTAATGACAGGCATCGTTATAAAATCATTTTTATAAAAATACTCGATCTCCGTATTTTGAAATGTTCTTTGAATGAAAAGACCAAAAGTTTGACCGGGCCGGAGCTGCCTACGTTCCTCTCGATGTGAGAAGCTCAGGTCACCGTAGTTCGGGTTTATATAATGAGTGAGGAGTGACCGCGGGAGGTCGGTGATATTTTGAAAATAATAGTATTTAAAAGATGACCGTAGTAGAGGTCGAAAAGAAGAGAGAGAGACTCGGTCCTTGGTTAGGTATAGGTGGAGGGACCTAGGTAAGGTGGTTTTCTTGACTTGAAGTCGAGTAAGGTTTGACATGGGAGGCCAAGAGGTAGTTCGTCTAAGATCGGCTAGCTTGACTAAAGGTGGGGTCAGATGAAGGATTGACCTAGATTGGTCAAGGCGGCGGTTTGACCTATATGGGTCGAGGATGGATTACCTTAGATGGGTTGGAAACGGATTTACCTAGACGGATCAGAGACGGGTTTGACCTAGACGGGTCGGAGACGGGTTAACTAAGTTGGTTGAGGTAGGGTTGACCTAAGCGGGTCGAAGTGACATAAGAGGTCAAAGGTTGTCCTAGATGGGTCTAGATGACGGGGAATCCTAGGTGGCTTAGAGGTAGGTCGGTTTGACCAAAGTTGGCCAAAGTATTACCTAGACGGGATGGCATTGAGTAAGTTAACCTAGGAAGGTCAGAGGTTAACTAGGGTGACCTAGACGAGTCGAGGGTTGACTAGAGTTGATCTAGGGTATACTAGGTTGACCTAGACGGGTGAAGGTCGACTAGAGTTGATCTAGGGTAGACTAGGTTGACCTAGACGGGTTGACTTAGACGGGTCTAAGGTTTGACTAGAGTTGATCTAGGTTTGACTAGGTTGACCTAGACGGGTTGAAAGTCGACTAGAGTTGATCTAGGGTAGACACACGCAACATGATGAATGATTTAGTAAGGTTATTGTTTTTGATAAGTGTTCTTAACTCGATCAAGGTGCATGGTTTAGAAACGAACAAGGATTAACCTCAACCGCTTCACAAGTGAAGACGGTGAGTTAGATAGCCTGGGTGCCACGAAGATAGAGGCAACAGGATCACCAAAAATCTGTGCACTCAGCGGAGTATCCAGTAGGGTGTGCAGTGTGACACGGACTAGTGGTAGTGAGCCATTTGATTACGTATTTTTAGGAATGCAATGCAGGAGAGAAGTCTACTAGCATAACAATTCATAGTAACAGTATTTAAGCATGAATCAAACACAATTAGAGCAGATCTAGAACATTTAAAGCATGCTATAAACACATAAACCTTCAGGAAGTGTTAGAAACAGATTGCAGAAAAGGGAGTGCGCGGCGGCAATTAGAACACACACAAAATCACGAGGTTAATGAAAGTTAGACCTTCTTAAGTTTTGAAAAAGGTTTTCAAAAACAAGTTAACCAGTAGAGTCGCCACTGTGAATATGTGAGATGGAGATCGAGAGTCGCCACATGTTATTTGTTGTTAAAACATGAGAAAACCATTTGTGAGAATAATAGGGTTCGGGGGTCAAATTACAATAGAAGAAGAATATTCATGTTATCACTCCTATTGCCCGACGAATCGGTCTTTCAATCATGATCAATGTGTGTGTGTGTGGTGTTAGTGATTGAGACGGATCCAAAGATTGCCTACATTCTTCTCATCATGAGAAGCTCAGGTCGGTGTAGTTCATTGATGAATTAGAATGGGGAGAGATGAAGCGGGATCATGCATATAGAGGGGAAGATTAGGGTTAGAAGTAGGTCTAGATCGTGTTAGGGTTTGATGAAACCTAGGATCATCATAGGCTATGGCATGTGCACATGAATAAGGATTACAATCCTAGATCTAACATATTATGAATGTATAAGACTTAGATCTAGCATAATAATAAGA